>PVIY010021688.1:0-42057 GCA_004026745.1 Myrmecophaga tridactyla
AATGAAAGGGATCAGTAAGGGGTATGGCCTGTAAAATTTTTTTTTTCTGTTTGTTATATTTTTCTGTTGTCTTTTTATTTCTTTTTCTGAATTGATGCTGATGTTCTGGGAAATGATCATGATGATGAATATGCAACTATGTGATGATATTGTGAATTGCTGAGTGTATGTGTTGGGAATGTTTGTGTTTCTTGTAATTCTTTTTTAATTAATAAAAAAAATTTTTTTTAAAGCCATGTTTTAATCCTAATCCCATTTTGTAAAGACAGCCGTTTCTTCTAATCCCTATTCAGTACTGTAAATTTGGAACTATAATTAGATCATCTCCCCGGAGATGTGATTTAATCAAGAGTGGTTGTTAAACTGGATTAGGTGGAGGTGTGTCTCCACCCATTTGGGTGGGTCTTGATTAGTTATTGGAGTCCTATAGAAAAGGAAACATTTTGGGGAAGGAGAGCTTCAGAGAGAGCAGAGCAGAATGACATAGCCACAAGAAGTAGAGTCCACCAACCAGCGACCTATGGAGATGAAGAAGGAAAACGCCTCCCGGGGAGCTTCATGAAACCGGAAACCAGGAGAAGAAGCTAGCAGATGATGCCATGTTCACCACGTACCCTTCCAGATGAGAGAGAAACTGTGACTGTGTTCGCCTTGTACCCCCTCACAAGAGAGAAACTCTGAACTTCACCGGCCTTCTTGAACCAAGGTATCTTTCCCTGGGTGCCTTTGATTGGACATTTCTATAGACTTGTTGTAATTGGGACATTTTCTTGGCCTTAGAACTGTAAACTAGCATCTGATTAAATTCCCCTTTTTAAAAGCCATTCCGTTTCTGGTATATTGCATTCCGGCAGCTAGCAGACTAGAACAGGTGGTGACACAGTCAGCTGTCTTGTGTTTAGGAAACGTAAATGGAATATGCGTTCAAGGAGCATGATGTACACAGCCTACTCTCATAGGTTTAGAAAATAGTTAAATACATAGACGAATGGAAGGATCAACAGATAGATAGATAAATGGTTGGATAAACAGATGGATGGATGGATGGATATATAGATAGACAGGCAGACAGACAGACAGATAGATAGACAGACAGAATGAAATGGTAAATGTGGCAAAATGTTAAAACTAGTGGATCTGGGGCCTGGGGAGGGTGGTGGGGAGATACCTTGGGGTGTCTCCAATGGCTTTGCCACGCAGCAGCAGGAGTCGAAGAGACAAAATGCATGCTAATGCAGAACATCTGATTCCCCAGTCACCGAGAATCTGGGCCAGGTCTGTAGTGCAGCAGGGGTGAGAGTGGGCAGGGAACGGCTGGGTGAATGTACCCCCCAGTCCCACCCAGCCGGATTCCAACTACAATTGAGCAGGCAACCAGAGGCATCAGCCACCATCGGCGAGGGGAAGGGAGCAGCGACTTCCCTGACCCCCACCCTGGACGGCTCAGGCCAGCTCATCTGGGAAGCTGGCATGGATGAGTCTGTGCTTGGCTGGCCCGTGAGGCTCCTTGGCTGGGCCAGCCCCACTCTGGAAATCTCCCTGGAGGGTCCCTTTGTCTTTTTTTCTTCTTCCCATAGTGAGATTTCATTGGTTGTTCTGAAGATGAGCACAGACATTATGAACAATTTGTACACAATTCTCAATGCATGTACCAAAAATCTAAAAAGCCATGTAGTTGTAATTCTTTTCTAAACTTATTCCAGTGGCTTTCCAGCTTAAAATTTGGAGGCAAGTTTATCCTATGAAGATGAGCAAGTACCACTGTCCTCAAATGGTGATAAGCTATTACATCACTAAGTCCCACTAATTCACAATTTACTATCATACGCACCACACGCGCATTTCCAATCTTCCCCAGCATATGCTGAAGTTATGAGGCAAACTGGATTACCACCACCAAGGACGTTACAGCGTGCACACAGTTCTGACAGGGACAGCCAAGACTAGGGAGCAGTTTTAAGAAATAATTCTACTAAAAACACGGAACAGACGTTATTTAAAATGTCCAACATGTACTAAATGCATGACAGCGACGCCAAATCTTCATTTAGTATATGTTGTGTTATAGGGTGTAAAAACGGCCACCCCCCACCCTATGGAACCTTAAGTTGACATCCGAGACAGTCAAAGCCTTCCAAGTCAATATCCCACTGTTTTCTGGTTGTATCAAAAAAGAAACAACTAGCAAATAATTTCCCCTCTTAAATAAAAGCATTTACACTTAAAAAAAAATGGGATGAGGTGAGATTCCAATCTCCTCCCTAAAAATGTTTCTGCTAGAGCTACTAAAAACTTGCATTTACAAAAGAGTTGATAAAAATATTCCTCTGGATTGTTTGAAGGGACAAACAGGGACCACTGATCAGGCATGGGATATGATATTAATCAGACTTGGCTTCTTTCTCTCCTGCTTCATCAGAGGTTGGACTCTCCTCATTTTTAGTTTCTCCATTTCCTGCAGGTAAATCTTTAGTTTCTCGGTTAGCCGTTCCAGCTTGTTTGCCCTTTGCTCCCCTTTTCCCTTTAGGTTGCACTTTTTTTTTGTCTGAAGGCTTATCCTTTCCCGCCGCCGTTTTTGGCTTCGTTTCCACTTTCGCAGGAGCGGGGGTAGGGGTAGGGGTGGAATCAGAAACTGGAGAGGGGCGGGGACACGTTTTTCCCCGCCCCTCCCTTCTGCGTGGCCCCACCCCTTCTGCCTCCTGGCTCCCTGGAGTCCAGCTCAGAGCGAGATCACCCGAGGGGTGCACCCAAGGCAGCAGAGGTCGCACACTCTGGGGCACAGCCATCGCTGGGTAGGCACTGGGGAAGAGACACACAACTACACACACAGATATGCATGGTGTAGTCGGAAATACAGGCACACACAGATTGTTGCCATCATAGATAAAGACCCACACAGGGTTGCCTGGACACAGTCACAGAATCACTGGGACAGGGACACACACCTAGGCTCAGCAGGCACACAGTGTCGTCTACTGTCAGTGACACACCAATAGCGGGGAAGAATCACATCCATACAAGTCAGAGACACACGAGCATGCCACAAACACACACCCAGGGTTGGACACACAATCACACACACTTTCACGGGCTTGGTGTGGTTGGGCCTGTTACACAATTGCTGGGACACAATCAGAGCCACACACAACACAATGAATCACACACTGTGTGTCACGAAGACAGTCACACACATGCAGCCACATGTGTGTTACAGACTCAGTCACGGACACACACTGGGAATCAGACACACAGTCGCACATAGAGAGACAGATATGGTGTGTCACATGCACAGACACATGGACCCCGACGGTGGGACACCATCACTCGCGCACAAGTTAGGCACAAACGGGAAGTCACAAACACAGTCATTGACCCACTGGTGTCCATACACACAATCACACACATATTAAGGCCCACAAGCAATCAGGGAAGTGTTGACATCCATATCGCCAGCCCTTCAGAGTTGTGGGATACACACACACACACACACACACAGTCACAAACACCCAGAAGCTGGTCCAATTACAGGCACACCTGCAGCTATCGGCGCAACGGATACACAAAGAACCCACACACTCACCCAGACACGCTGTCACACACACCAATGCCCAGCCTGGCCCGGCTCACACGGGCACAAACGGGGGCCACCCTGCCCCCTCACAGCGTGGTGTGTGACTCTGATCGCCCTCGCACCCCTTGGCTCGAGTTTTGAGACACCGCAAAGAGGCATAACACCATCCACACTGTATCACCCCGACATCGGACCCCAGGACACACAATCCGTGAACAAACGCAGCGGGCGGGACCCTCAGTCCCCAGAGAAGGTGGTCTAGGAGTCAAGGCAGACTCTGCGCCCTACCACTGGGGGTGTGGGTGTGGGTGGGTGTGGGTGTGGGGTCTGCTGAGGGTGAAAGCCCCATAATAATAATAGCAAACACTTATATGGCAGTTCTGCATAAAGGAACGCAACCAAACCTCAAGCAACCCTATGAGGTTCGGTGTTAAAATTGCCCCATTTCACAGGCGAGGTCATCGAGGCACAGTCTCCGAGCTAGAATTAGCAGGACCTTCACTTCACTGCAACGACCCTCAGCGCCTGGAACTGCGCCTGGCACCGAGCGAGCGCTCAATACATGTTTGTTGCAAGAGTGAGGGAATCCACATCCCTTCCAGCTTTAATGAGTCATCTTCGCGTCTCAGGTGGGGAGAAACTGGGGCCTCGGGCAGTACCCACAGCTCCCGGAAGTCCAGCCTCGCAGCGTGGGAATGTTCCCGCGGGTCCTTCCCCAGCCGCGCCCCCGGGTTCCTAGGCTGGGGGGCGGGGGTGGTTTGCCTCCTCAGGGGCGTGGCCCGGCCAGTTGTGAGGCGGGACCAAGGTAACTTCGCCTTCCTATTGGTGTTTCCCCTGATGTGGGCGGGAAATCTCTAAACCGGCCTTCTCGATTTGCTGTCGCCCCGGCGGCCCGTGACCCGGAAGGCCTTCGGGCCAACATGGCTGCGCCCAGGGGCGAGCCATAGCCGGCCTGGAGGCCGCGGCCGGCGGCGTGACGAGGTAAGTGGGACCGTGAGGTGCGCGTGAGGGGACGAACGCGAGCTGCTGGGCCCGGGGGCAGCCGCTTCCGTATCCCCAAGAGTGGAGGGAAGGTCCCAGAGGGAACCAGCTTCCAGGGCCAGGGAGCCATGACCTTTTGAGATGCCAGGTGGAGACGTGCCGGACAAGGACGCCCGTCGCCCCACGCCCCTTATCTGTTAATTTGGAGATGAGACAATTTACGCTCAGAGAGGTTAAAACACTGGTCCGTGGTCACACCGCAAGTCGGTAGGGAGGCGGGAATTCCAACCCGCGTCGGCCGTTTTCTTCCCAAGGATCCAGAATCCAGGTAGCCAGCTGCAGAGCTTCTGTACGTACATCCTGCCGCGGGATTCAGAGTTATAGAAGTGTAGGGCTTATTCCCATTCAACTGATACTTGTTGGGTAGCTACCATTTACCAAGCACTGTCCTGATTGCTGGAGATACAACAATGAAAAAGACAGATTCCCCGGGGAACCAGGCTTTGAAGAAGTCAGAAATAAGCCAAAAAGGATTTCAGACACTGAAAACTGCTAAAAATGCATTAGTTAGGGTGATGGGAGCTTTTGGATTTGGGGTTAGTGGAGGCCTCTCATTTGAACAGAGACAGTCATAGGGAGATCTGGGGAAACAGTTTCAAAAAAGAGAAAAAGCAAATGCAAAAAAACCCTGAACCTGGAATAAACTCGGCTTAAGAAACAGTGTAGCTGCAGCTGCCCATGATTGAAGTAGAGTTTGGAAGGGGAGGCCTTATAGGGTTTTATTTTAAGTGTGATATAACATTGGTGACTTTAGGCAGAGAGCACCGAATTTAGTTTACATTTTAAAACGCTGCCTCTTGTCAGGGTGGGGACGACTGACTGGAGGCAGCCGAGGGCAGAAGTGGAAGACTGGGTAGGTATCCAGGGACAGGTGATGGATGGAGAGAAGTGGATGCATTGGGAATCAGTTGGGAAGGAGTTCTGGTACTAGTTGATGGATTGCATGGGGGAAGGAGGGATGTAGTGAACTTGCAAAGTGTTTGTGGCCTGAAAACTTGGAACGGTGGCACCATTAGGTGGGATGGGGAGAAACAAATTTAAGCAAGGATGTCAGTTTGGAGGAAGTCGAGCTTGAGATGGCCAGATATGTACCAGAGTGGCTCTTAGGTATTGAGGCTGGAGCTCCTGGCTGGTGTTGGAGATATATTTTTGAGAGTACATAGGTCAGCATTTTTCAGACTTTAAGGCACATCAGAGACACCTGGGGCCCTTGCTGAAATGAACATTCTAATTCTGCAGGTTAGGATTAGGATCAAGATTTTACATTTCTAACAACCTCCCAGGTAATGGTGGTACTGCTGGCCTTAGGAACACAGTGAGTAGGAAAAGTTTAATAGTGGTTCTCTATCTTAGCTGTATACTAGAGTCATTGGGGTGTGTCATGGTTAGAGACACGTGTCAACTTGGCCAAGTTGTGGTACCTGTTTATCTGATTGGGCAAGCGCTGGCCTGTCTGTTGCAATGAGGACATTTCACAGGATTATGTCATGAGCGCATCAGCTGATCCACAGCTGATTCCATTTGTAATCAGCCAAAGGGGAGTGTCTTCTACAATTAGTGATGCTAAATCTAATCACGGGAAGCCTTTTAAGGAGGACTCAGAGGAGACAGGTTCTATTCCTGCTTTGGCTGGTGAGCCTCTCTTGTGGAGTTCATCCAGGCTATCCATCGGAGTCGTTGACTTCACAGCCTGCCCTGTGGATTTTGGACTCTGCGTTCCTGCGGTCACGTGAGACACTTTTATAAATTTTATATTTGCAAGTGTTCCCTGTTGATTCTGTTTCTCTAGAGAACCCTAACTAATACAGGGTGCTTTAAAAATGCTAATGCCGGGGCTCCACTTCCAGTTATTCTGAATTTAATTTATCTGGAGTTTAGCCTGAGCATGAAGATTTTTAATTTAATTTACTTTTACTAAAAATTTTTTCCGACACTTTACTGAGATATATTCATATATCATAATCCATCCAAAGAGTACAATTATTGTCTCACAGTATCATCCCATGGTTGTGCATTCCTCACCACACTCAACTTTAGAACGTTTTCATTACTCAAAAACAAACAAATGAACAAAAACAAACAAACAAAACCCATCACATCCCATACCCCTTATCCTCCCCTATTATTGACTCTTAGCATTGGTGTGGAGCATTTATTACTGTTGATAAAAGAATATTAAAACATTATTATTAACTATAGTTCATATTTTGCTGTAGGTGCATTTTTTCCCATATATCACTGTCATTAACTCCTTGTAATAATGACATACATTTGTTCTAGTTCATGAAAAAAGAGTTAATCATAGTCATTGTCCACCACAGGATTCACTGTTAAACAGCCCCGTTTTTATCTTCTAGATTTCTTTCTAGTGACATAGTCTACTCTAAACCTCTCCCTTTCAACCACAATCACTCATGTAATTCAGTGCTGTTCATTAAACTCGCCATATTGTTCTACCATCACCTCTATCCATTTCCTAAGTTAAATTCAATCTAGTTAAAAGTCCTGCACAAATTAAATATCCATTCCCCATTCTAAATGCTCATTCTACCTCCTGGTAACCCATGTTCTAGATTTGATCTCTGTGAGTTTACTTGCTATAATTACCTCATATTAGTGAGATCCTAGAATATTTGTCATTTTGTATCTGACTTATTTCGATCAACATAATGTCCTCAAGGTTCATCTGTGTTGTCCCATGCTTCAGGGGACTTCCTTCCTTCTTACAGCCGAATAATACTTTCTTTATCCACTCATCGGGTGATGGGCACTTGGGTTGTTTCCATCTTTTGGCAATTGTGAGTAATGCCACTATGAACATCAGTGTGCAAATGTCAGTTCACATCCCTCCCTTCAGTGCTTCTGAGTCTATACCTAGTAACAGGATTGTCGGATCATATGGCAGTTCTATACTTAGCTTCCTGAGGAGCCGCAAGCTGCCTTCCAAAGTGGCTGCACCATTCTATGTTCCCACCAGCCGTGAATAAGTGTTCCTATTTCTCCACATCCTCTCCAACACTTGTAGTTTCCTGTTTTTTGTTTGTTTGTTTGTTTTTGATATGGCCATTCCAGTGCGTGTGAAATGATATCTCACCGTGGTTTTGATTTGGGCATTGGGAATTTTAAAATCTCCCTAGATGATTCTAATATAAACAAAGTTTGAGAACCACTAGAGCTGTGTACAGGAAATACAGAGTAGTGAATACAGAATAAGTTCACTGATGCCACAGGAAAGCCGACAGATGAATCCAGAATATGGGGTTCTGCAGGCTCATTTTTCAAAGCATCATTCTGCATCAGCATCATGCAGGAGCTTTTACATGTGCAGACTCTCTGGCCCCACCCCAGGCCTGCGGAATCAGAATCTGCATTTTACACAAGATGCCAGGTGATGCATATGCACTGTCAAGTTTGCGAGCATTGTAAACTTTCGAGAAGGAAGTGGGAGGGAAGGGGAAACTGCTGAATGACTGAGAAACAGAGGCCTGGGATCTAGGAAGCAAACCAAGCGGATGTCAAAAGAAGAGGCAGGAGGGGAGGGAAGAAGAGGGGGGTGTCACCTGTACCAGGAGGTCCTGAAAAATTGAGCAAGATAAAGCCTGAGAAGTAACCACTGGCTTTGGTAAGATGTGAAACACAGGGTAGGGCTGCGGCACCTTTACAAGACTGGTTTCCGTGGGATGACGGGAGCAGCAGCCAGGTTGGGGACACTGAGGAAGGAGCCTCTTGGGAGAAACTTTGCTGTAAAGGGAGTAGGATATGGAGCAGAGGCTGGAGTGGGACCTGGGGTCCAGATGGGAGAAACTAGAACAGATTTAAATGGCACTAAGAAGGGTCCAAATATTTTCCAACTTACTCTATGAGGTCAGTATTATCCTGATACCAAAGCTAAACACAGACATCACAAGAAAGGAAAACTACAGGCCAGTATCTCTTATGAATGTAGATGCAAAAATCCTTAATTATGTACTCTGACCATGTGGGATTTATCCCAGAAGTGCAAGTTAGTTTAACAGGAAAATCAATTAGTGTAATTCACTATATTAGTAGAATAAAGGACAAAACCGCATGACCATCTTAATGCAGAAAGATCACCCTTTCTTGATAAAAACACTCCACAATTCTGAATCAGTGGCACTGGTGTCAATGAGAGAAATGCAAATGTAAACTAGGGAAGATATAAAGAATACAAAGTAGTTTATTATTAAAAGACTCTCCTGCTATAAAACAAAAGAAAAACACACACTCCACAACCTTATAGAAGGGACCTTACCCTGAGAAAGGGCATCTCCTACATAATGGTAAGAGACTGGATGCTTTCCTGCTAAAATCAGGACAGAGACAAGGATGTCTGCCCCCATCACATCTATTCAACATTGTACTGGAGGTTCGAGCTGAGGCAGCCGGGCAAAAAAGAAATAAAAGGCATCCAGATTAGAAAGGAAGAAGGAAAACTAACTTATTCAAGGATAACATGGTCTGGCTATAGAAAATATATGAAAATATATGTTCATCCTAAGGCATGCACAAAATAATGATTAGAGCTAATAAACAGATCCAGGAAGGTTGCAGAAGAGAGGATGAACATATAAAAATAAATTATATTTCCATATACAGCAAACAGCGTGAAAATGAAATTAAGATCTTTCCATTTACAACAGCTTCGTAAAGAATAAAATACTTAAGAATAAATTTAACAAAAGAAGTACAAGATTTGTTCACTGAAAACTATACAAAACGTTGAAGGAAATCAAGAAAGATCTAAAGTATTAGAGAGACATCCCATGTTTGTGGATCAGAAAACTTAATTAAGATGAGAGTACCCCCCAAACTGATCTACAGATTTAACGGAGTCCTTATCTCTAGAATCTCAGCCGTCTTGCTTGCAAAATTTGCTAGCTGATCCTAAAATTCTCGTGAAAATACAAAGGACCCAGAATATCCAAAACAATCTTGAAAAATAACAAAGATAGAGAACTCACGTTCCTAGTTGCAAAATTTATTACAAAGCAACAGTACACAAGACACTGGTACTGGTATAAGGCTAGATAGATAGCACAATAAAAGAGAATTAAGAGTCTGGAAATAAACCCTTACATTTACATGCTGATTTTCAGCGAGGGTGCTAAGACAATTCAATGGAGAAAGATTTCAACAGGCAAAAGAAAGTTGAACCTCTTCTTCACACCAGACGCAAAAGTTCAAAATGGATCATAGGCCTAAATTTGAGAGCTAAAATTATAAAAAGTCTTAAAAGAAAACAGGATTTACTCTGCTTGGCTTATCTAATGGTTTCTTAGATACAACACCTGAAGCGTAGCTAAAAAAGAAAAAGTAGATGAATTGGATGTCATCAAAGTTAAAACTTGTGCTGCAAACAGTACTGTCTAGAAAGTAAAAAGGTACCCCACAGAAGGGGAGAAAATATTTGCAAATCATAAGGCCCTGGTATCCAGAATACATAAAGAACTCTTACAACTCAATAATGAAGAGGAAAATAGCCCAGTTTTAAAAATGGACAAAGGATCTGAATATATTTCTCCAAAGAAGATATCCAAATGGCCAATAAGCATTTGAAAAGATGCTCAACATCTTAGGATGTGGAGAAATTGGACCCCTTGCACATTGCTGGTGGGAATGTAAAATGGTACAGCCAACTTTGGAAAACAGTTTGGCAGTTCCTCAAAATGTGACACGAAGTTACCATATGTTCCAGCAGTTACACTCCTATGTATATACCCGAGAGAAGTGTAAACATATGTTCACACAAAAACTTGTACAGGAATGTTCTTAGCAGCCTTACTCATAATAGCCAGAAAGTGGAAACAACTCAAAGCTCCATCAACTGAGGAATGGGTAAATAAAATGGTTATATCCATACAAAAGAATATATATTTTTTCCATTAAGAAGGATTGAGGATTTGAGCCATACTACAACATGGATAAGCCCTGAAAGCATGCTAAGAGAAAGAAGCCAGTCACAAACGAGCACATATTATAAGATTCTATTTACATAAATGCCCAGAATATGGAAATCTAAGACATAGAAAAGAAACAAATGGTTACTGGGGGCTGAGGGGAGGGAGAGGATTTGGGAGGGACTGCTAATAGGTACGGGTTTTTTTTTAGGGGATGACAAAAATATTGTCAAATTAAAAGGGTCAACTGTTGGTGAATAAAGCTGTTAAAAATAATCATAAGGGGGTGGGCCACGATGGCTCAGTGGCAGAGTTCTCGCCTGCCATGCCAGAGACCTGGGTTCGGTTCCCGGTGCCTGCCCATGCAAAAATATAATAATAATAATAAGGAAAACAATCCAGTAAGGAAGGGTGCTGTTGCAGGAGCAGATACCTCAGGCAAGTGAAGAGTTGGTCCAGCAGAACAAAGACCCCCAATTTTAACAGGAATCCAAGGCCCGTTTGTATATGAGAAAAGCCAGGCCACTGAGGGTGGCATGGTGGGTTAGCCACGTGGTTTAGAATGTGGCCTCTGACCCCAAGGGGCTCTTTCTTCTATTAGCGGCTGATGCTGTCTCTTCTCTCTTGATCAGGTGGTCGTCTGCCAAGCAGAGTCATGAACTGGGTCCAGGCCACCCGGCTGTCCCGGGGCCTCTCGAGGGGCTGGGGCAGCATCCGCGGGGCCACCCTCAAGGGACCCCCTTTCTCTCAGGTAACAGCCAGCTAGGTGGTCAGCTCCCCTGGTCGGGGTGCAGGAAGAAGGTCTGGGATGTGCTCCCAACCCCCACAGATGAAGCCAGCTCTCAGGGGTCTAGGCTGACCTGTCCATTTGGTGGGCCCATCCAAGGTCCCTAATTTAAGAGGTGCGCGTGCTCATATGAGTGAGGGGTTGCGTTGGAAAATAAGGACGCATTATGTGGTAAGTGGGATGGTGGCTGTGTGTAGCGCCTTCTAAAAATGGGGGCCGAAAATTGAACTCCCATCCTCGACGCACAGTGACCAGGTGGTGTAAGCAGGTTAACAGCCACAGATAAAATAACAACAATGACGGTGACAATACTGACAGTAATGGCTCCTTAACTGAGCATCTACCCTGGCCCTGTGCTGAGCATTTCATTTATATCATCTCATTTGTGGTGTTTCCCCTCTTTTGGGCATTCCAGAGCTTCTTTTTTCCAATTTTCACCCTAAGCCCCAACCACCTGTGGAATTAATGGCCTAAAATTTCATTTAAAATCAATGCTCCCCACCCACCTTTTTTTTATCCTCACCCTATCTAAAAGCAATACAATGGGGTGAGCTCACCCTAATTGTGCAGTATATTGGGGGCAGCAGAACAGAGAGACTGAGAGCAGAGACCCAGTCTCTGCTTTGCTGCTTGGACACCCCCCAGGCATCCCATTTCAGCCCCCTGGACCTCAGTCTCCTTATCTGTAAAATGGGCACAGTATGAGCACTCCCTCATAGTGCAGTTGTAAAGACTGAATGAGTCTCATGCCGATCAAGTTCTCAACTGTTCCTGGAACGTAAGAATATTCAGTAAATATTGGCCCTTATCTGCTATATGTTTTTTTTACCATGCCTTATAGGTAACCATTCTAGTTAAAGCATTCGATTTAAAGTAAGATAAGAAATTAAGATGTTAGTGTACCATCTAGAGTAGGGGTCAGCAAACTTTTTCTTAAAGGATCAGAGAGTAAATATTTTCAGCTCTATCATGGGCCACGAGGTGTTGGTCACAACCATTAACCTCACTATTGTAGCAACAAAAGTAGCCCCTGGCAATCCGTAAATGTAGGAGCAAGGCTGTACTCCAATAAAACGTGATTTATGAAAGCAGGCAGTTGGCTGGATTTGGCCTGCAGGCCATGGTTTGTCGCTTTTGTGCTGGAGGGGTCAGCCCTGCTCCCAGCAGCTGTGCACTCCCTGCTTGGGGGAGCAAGGTCTCTCCAACCCCAGGGAGGTGCCACCATAACAGATGGGGAAACCGATTCCCAAGCAGGAAAGTGGGATGTGGAATGCCGCTTGGCTGGGAAGGTCGAGCCAAGACTCCCGCCGAGTCTAGAATCGTTTTAAACTTATCTTTTGAGTAAGTGACACAGTTAAAGATGTGGGTAATGTAGTTGGAACTTCAAAAAGTTCTGCGGCTATACTGTGACAAGGGGCTGGCCCTCTCCTGTCCAGCCACCACTTAGTCTCTCTGGAGGCCAGAGGTGTAACCCATTTATTATATTTCCTCCAGAGTTATTTTATACCTAAACAAGCAAAAAAACAAACAAGCAAACAAACAAAAACTATACATAAAAGTTGGCTCTTGTTATTCACGGTAGTTCTGTAAAATCGCTGGGAGCCCTGAATTCGTGAATCAGAACCATGACTCCTAAGGGAAATACAGGGTTAGGTTCTTACAAGCCTTTGGCCATGACATTTTCATTTCAACCGATCAATACATACCTTGATTTCCCATGTGTTTCTGTTTAAAGACCCTTATTTGATATATTCTTTATCCATTGACATTGAACTCATGTGCAGTAGCACTGGAACTCCTGCCGGAACGAAGCTCATCAAACACACATAGTTTCTCCATCTGGCACATCCCAGTCTTCTTGCACTTAGGAATACTAGACAGCACTTCAGCACTACACTTGGGAGACATTTTAATCAGTGAAACCACCGACAAAAAGCCCCCAAGTCCTAAAAACATGGCACTAAATATGCTACGGAAAGGACACTTGTCAGTGGGCGAGCTGAACATGAACGCAGAGTTGCCTTGTTCAGTTTCAGCGGGGACGTGCACATCAGGTGATAAACCTGTCACTGCTCTGCACTTGTGCACAGATTACCGCGAAAGCACCATGAGTTTTGATCTGGGGGTCTCAATACATTTTACAAGCAAGCAAACTCACAAATATAGAATCTGCCAATAATGAGGGTCGACTATATAGATTTTTTGTTCTTTTGCACAAATGGGACTCTACCCTTGTTTCGAACAGGGTTTCTTTTCCATTTTTTAACATACCTTGGGGCTTATTATTTCGGATCACACAAGACCCGCCTGGGTCTGTTTTTCAGCTGCAGGGGTTCCTTGTCCAGGTACTTAGTCATTTGTTTAATTGCTCCCTTACTGATGGGTATTTGGGCCGCTTCCACTGCTGCCAAGGATAACTTCCTACAAAAGTCATTTGGCATGATTCTACTTATAGTAGTCAAATTTAAACACCCAGAATTGGGATTGCTGGGCCCAGTGGTGGAGAATATTGCTAATGCCTCCGGGGAAAGTTTTACCAACTCCCCCAGTGGTGGCGAACAGTGTTTCCTCACAGCAGTGCCAGCATTGTGTTTTACCACATTTTGCAAAAAATGTGGTTTTCTGCAAAGGTGATGTTGGATTTGTAAGCACAGCCCTACCCTTCCCTGGGGACCCTTGGGGATGCCCACTGGCACCTCTCCCAGCAAAGAGCCATCTTGGTTGTAAGCCAGGGGACTCCAGCAGCTGCCCTCTCCCTCTAGGTATCCCCCAAAGCCCCGCGGGGCCTGCACTGCAGCGCTGCCGTCCACAGCTCTGACTCCTGGCTGGTCCCACTCCCCCCTGAGCCCCCGCGGAAGCCCACCAAGGCCCCAGCGCAGCACGAGGAGCTGTTCGGAGCAGCACCGGGTGAGCGGGACAAGGCGAGCTTCGTGCGGGCCGTGCAGCACTTCGAGCAGCGCAGCGTGCGCAAGAGGGGCCACGTGGACTTCATCTACCTGGCCCTGCGCAAGATGCCGGACTACGGCGTGGAGCGGGACCTGGCCGTCTACAACCTGCTGCTCGACGTCTTCCCCAAGGAGGTCTTCCGGCCGCGCAACATCTTCCAGCGCATGTTCGTCCACTACCCGCGGCAGCAGGAGTGCGGGATCGCCGTCCTGGAGCAGATGGAGAACCACGGTGAGGCCTGCGGGGCGGCGCGCGGCCCGGCCCACAGCCTCGGGGACCCTCCGTGGCCCTGACTCACTTCCTTACCTCTATCTGCCTTGCTCCCCCTCCTCCCCTTCTCTCAATCTGTCTGGCGTCTCTTTCCTGCCTCCCTCTGGTCTTCCCTTCTCCCCCTCTGACTCCCTCCTGGACGCTCCTCGGTCTTTCTCCCCTCTCCCTCCATCCTCCCCTGGGCTCTGCCTACCCCTCCTGGGCACAGGGGTGATGCCCAACAAGGAGACCGAGTTCCTGCTGATTCAGATATTTGGGCGCAAAAGCTACCCCATGCTCAAGTTCCTGCGCATGAGGCTCTGGTTCTCCCGCTTCAAGAACATCAACCCCTTCCCGGTGCCCCGCGACCTGCCCCAGGACCCCGTGGATCTGGCCAAGCTGGGCTTGCGGCACATGGAGCCCGACCTCAGCGCCAGGGTCACCGTCTACCAGGTACCAGCGCCCACCGCCCCCGCAGCCACCATCGCCGCCCTGGTGCCGCTTGCCTGGCCCCCCTCCCCTCTGTGATGTGGATTCCCATGGCCCTTTCCCCTGAGCCCAGCCAATCCCGGACCTCTGCCCCCACTGTTCGTTATATTCTCAGCACCTGCCTTCCTTTCTGTTCCTTGCACACCGTGCCAGTTTCCAGCTTGGGTGTGCACTTGCTTTTCCCTCTGCCAGGAAACTCCCTTCCTTCCTCCCCCATGGACTTCATGTTCTTCAGGTTTCAGCTCCACCATCAGGTCCTCTGGATGCCCTTCCTGACCTCCCCAGCTGAGCCACCCACCCCCTCCCTGTGCTGGCCACATTTATTTATTTATTTCTCCAAAAACCATGACTTGGTTTCCCCTGTGTCTCCCAAACAGTTGTTTGTTGAATGAATGACATATCACCACCCATCCTCCACTCATGCTAAGCTGCGCAGGGGATCCGAAGGGAGCTCCTCACAGCGCTTGTCATTGGTCCTGGAGGCTGACCCCAGATAATAGTTTCCCTGTTGTGAGATGGAAAAGCCTTGGGAGAGGCAGGGGGCAAAAGAAGGCTTCCTGGAGGAGGTGAGACAAGTTGGGTTTGGATAGGACAGGAGAGGCACAGGGAACCTTTTGGGCAGAAGGAATAGTGTGGACAAGGGCTTGGAGATGGGGCTGGGAACCACTTGGGTGCAGAAAGGTCTTCCTTTGGCTGTGGCCTGGGGAAGAAGAGGCCTAGGGGATACTGGGTTAAAGAGCTCGGTTTTGAACCTGTTGAGCATTGGGGAGCGCCATGGGGAGGTTTTAAGAAGACTTAAGAGGGGCTCAGAGTTCTGTTTCTGGAAGGATTCGCAACGTCCAAAGCACGGTGTTGGGCAACACTGGGGCCAGATGCTGAAGGGGTTATCTTGGAGGTGACTGAGGTTTCTAGGTGGGAAAGGACAGAAGTGGGCTTGAATGTGGCAGCGAATAGAGAGGAAAAATAGCTTTTCGTGTATTTCTTGATTTTTTGCAAGTAATAGGTCTGCATGGTCAGAAGCACCAAACAGTGCACACATACACACACACACACACCCCTATGGCGAATGGGCCGATCTCCTAACCATCAGCCCCTTCAGCCAGACGTAACTGCTCTTGTCATTATCCTGGTCTCCTTCTAGAGAGACTCTGTGCATTTGCAAGATGTGTCTTCTTTTTCTTTTTTTTTTTTTTTCGTATGGATATCCTTTTATATATAATTTTTTTTCTCTGGTTCCTTATGAACAATACACACAAGAAAGATTGAAAACATAGCGAAATGATCACCCTTAACCCCATCACCTAAACTAGGAATAGAAACGACCCAGACATCCATCAGGGGAGGTTGTATAGATTCGGCCTTGGTACATTGCACGGCACCAAGCAGCCTGGAAAAGGTGAGGAGAGCCAGTGAAAAGGCGTGTGAATAGGAAGCTGCCTTAAAATATATGTGTGTATGTGGGGGGGAGGGGAGGAGGGGGTATGTGAACATATAAATATGTTTGCTTCTTTTTACAAAAACAAATACTGGAAAAATTCCAAGTCAGAAATGGGTAAAAATGATTATGTCTAGGGGTAGCAAGGGGCCTGGGGTAGAGAGGCTAGGAACGGAAGCAAGATGTTTCTTTTAATACAAGTTGACTTCTTTTTCTCTTAAACTTTTAATTTTGAGATCATTTCAACCTAAAGGATAGTTGCAAAATAATGCACACCCATTCAGAGACTTATCACCCCCAACCTCTACCCCCAGATATCCAGATCCACCAACTTTAACATTTTTGCCACATGTGGGGCTGCGTTTTAATCACTGTAATTGTCAAAAAAAAAGGGAAAAATACCCACCAAAATTGAGAACAGGAACAAACAAATGTGACTAGCTATCTCATTGGTAATATAACCACCAAGAGAAATAAATAATTCTGAGTCAGCATTGAACCCACTTTTCCAACTACCTTGCAGGCATGTAATCATTCAAAGAACAGAAAATAACTGGAGATAAATTCTGAACTTGATGCCATAGATTTATGGTTAGCAATAATATTGAAACTATTTAATGAATACTGAGGTATAAATCAAATTAAAACATTTATTACTGTTGAGAGGAAGCAAAATTCTTAATCTGAGAGGAAGAAGATATATATATAATCAAAACTACATAAAAACTCCATAATATTAAATTTTAAATGAAAAGTTAGTATAAATGTATAAACTATTCATCAAAAGAGCCCAAAAGCAAAACCTATACTTCTAGAAATGTTTCTCGGATGGGAGACCATTGTACACATGAGCAGTGCCTTGCTTTTTGCATTTTTCCCTTAATAATGTGGCTTGGAGCCAAGTCTAAGTTAGAATCTGCTTATTTTGAACTTGAAAGGATGGATGTTACATGTAATAACAGGTCAGACAGTCTAAACAGCAGGTGCTTTTTTTTTTAAATTAAATTTCATTTAGTTTTTTGAGAAGTAATTATATCCAGGGTATAGAGTTAAAAAGATACAAAAGGATAATTCCACCCTGCCTCTCCTCCACAGAGGCAAAAGCCATGGCTTGTTTCTCCTGTCTTTTTCCTGGGATAGTCTGTGTACGTGAAATTATTTTTCTTTTCTAATTTCACAAACACATAGCACTTACTACATGGCAGGCACTGGTCTGAGCATTTTAGAACCAGGGGAAGTCTGTGCTATTAACATCCCTCCCTTTTTTTTTTTTTAACATCTGTTCCCCTATTATTTATTTATTTTTAATCCATATGTTTTACTCATCTGTCCATACCGTAGATAAAAGGAGCATCAGACACAAAGTTTTCACAATCACACAGTCACATTGCAAAAGCCCTATCATTATACAGTCAGCTTCAAGAAACATGGCTACTAGAACACAGCTGTACATTTTCAGGCAGTTCCCTCCAGCCTCTCCATTATACCTTAACTGAAAGGGTGATATCTATATAATGTGTAAGAATAACCTCCAGTATAACCTCTCAACTCTGTTTGGAATCTCTCAGCCACTGTCACTTTATTTTGTCTCATTTCGCTTTTCCCCCTTTTGGTCAAGAAGGTTTTCTCAATCCCTTGATGCTGAGTTCCAGCTCCTTATAGGATTTCAGTCCCACGTTGCCAGGAAGGTCCACACCCCTGGAAGTCATGTCCCACGTAGAAAGGGGGAGGGCAGTGAGTTTGCTTGTCGTATTTGCTGAGAGAGAGAGGCCACACTGAGCAACAAATGAGGTTCTCTGGGGGTGACTCTTAGGCCTAATTTTAAGTAGGCTTAGCCTATCCTTTGTGGGGATAAGTTTCATATGAACAAACCCTAAGATTGAGGGCTCGGCCTATTGCTTTGGTTGTCTCCACTGCTTGTGAGAATATCAGGAATTCTCCATTTGGGGAAGTTGAATTTTACCCCTTCTCACCATTCCCCCCAAGGGGACTTTGCAAATACTTTTTATTCACTGTTCAAATCACTCTGGGATTTATCGTGGCATCACTCTGGACAAACCTACAAAATCTCATGCCCTACTCAAGGTTTCATATCATCCCCATTTTGCAGTGGGGTAAACTGAGGCTCACAGGTAGTGACTTGGCTGAGGCTACCTGGCTTGTGGCAGAGCTGGGATTTTAACACAGGTGGGCTGGCTCCAGGATTCCCTGGTGTGAGCATCTTAAATATGGATGGCTTTTGCCAAATGGGATGGAAGCCAGAAGGGGTGTGCTTGAAGGACATGTAGGAGGCCTAATAGATGGGCCCAAAAGGTGCCCATAGCTCTCTAGGAGCCCCATTCCCCTCTCCCCCGGCTCCTCTAGGGGCCAGGGACTGTGAGCTCCCTCGCCCACTCTTTCTTACAGATGCCTTCGTCCAAAGACTGGACAGGAGCAGCAGATCCTACCCAGCCACACATCGTAGGTAAGGCCCCCTGCATGGGCCAGCCAGACCTCTTGCCCCAGCCAGTCCCCTGCCAGGCCTGGTGGGTGGGCTCCGGGGGCCTGGGGACAGAGCCTTTCTGTCAGACCCAGGCATGCATGTCACCACTGCAGGAATCCAGAGTCCCGAGCAGCAGGTAGCCTTGGCCCAACACAACCCGGTCCGGCCCATCTTTGTCGAGGGCCCCTTTTCCCTGTGGCTCCGTGACCAGTGTGTCTATTACCACATCCTCCGAGCTGACTTGCTGCCCCCAGAAGAGAGGGTGAGATTCCAAAGTGCACATAGCTACTGGGATTGGGGGTTGGATGTGGGTTTCAGGCGAGGGTAAGCTCCTGGGGGGCTCAGAGACTCAGGCTGGGGGTGGGGGTGTCAGCCAGCTGGCTACAAGATCCTTGGCCTCTGACTCTGCTTGCACTTCCCCCCACCTCCGAGTAGAAAGTGGAGGAGATTCCGGAGGAATGGAACCTCTACTACCCCATGCAGCTGGACCTGGACTACGGGAGGAGCGGCTGGGACGACTATGAATTTGATATCAATGAAGGTAAAAACTACAGGGTTGGGGCTCCCAGGGCCCCATAAAACAGGGTGCTCAGGCCAAAACACAGCTACTGAGAGCCAAGAGGCTGCACATGGGCACATGCAAGCCAGGCAGTCCTCCTTCCCACCTTACAGAGTGCCTCTGTGCTGGTTGCTGGTTGTGACCTGGACACTGGCTACCGGAGGGCTTCCTGGCACAATCTGGTAGAACAGGGAGGCATCACCTAAGTGAAGCCTGGGGAGGGCCATCAAGGCAGAGAGAGCAGTTTGTGCAAAGGCTCAGAGGCACAAGAAAGCTCAAAGGCAGCTTAACGCCCCCTGCCCTTAGCCTCAAAGCCATGTGGGTTGGGATAGGGGAGCGGCTGCCCCAGCCCCCACAGCACCAACTCTAAGGCCCGTTTCTCCCAACAGTGGAGGAAGGCCCCATCTTTGCCATGTGCATGGCGGGCGCCCACGACCAGGCCACACTGGCCAAGTGGATCCAGGGCCTCCAGGAGACCAACCCGGGCTTGGCCCAGATCCCCGTGGTCTTCCGCCTGGCAGCGTCCACCGGGGAGCTCCTGGCGGCCTCCCCAGGCCTGGAGGAGCCGCCCCCGCCGCCCCCTCAGAGCCAGGAGGATGAGGAAGATAATCTGCAGCGGGAGGAGCGGAGCCAGAGTTGAGCCTGAGGACTCTGGCATGAGGGGAGGAGTGGTTGTGGCCTGAAGACTGGACTGGTGTGAAAGGCATGAGATGGCCTTGAAGTGTACAGCAAATAAAAGTTTCCTGCCCAGAGCTGTCCGTCTCTGGTACTGTGGTGTCCCCTCCCCAAGATCTCAGAGGTGGGCAAGTTTAATGCCCCGTGTCCTGCTCTTTAAAAGCTATCCATCGGCCAGGACTGACAGGTCCGACACCAGGCCATCCTTCTCTGCCTCCACTTGACACCTCCTACCCTTTGCTTGTCATCCCTGGATGCGTGGAGGGTCTAAGTGTTGCTCTCTGCAAGTTACAAAGTTTATCTGCAAGAGGGTTGGTGGTGGCGGGGATCGGGAGAGCGAGTGGGTCGTTACGCGCATGTGCCATTCTCGCTCTCGGTCTCCTTTTGGCGCCGTGGGGCAGCAGGAGGCCACGAGAAATTTCCCGGCGGCGCGGGAGATGCGCGCCACTTCCGGTCTGGCTCCTAACAACGGGGGAGGCTGGTAACCAGGGAGGGGGGGATGGCGGAGCGGGCGCCGGAGCCCGAGGCGGAGGCGGAGGCGGAGGCGGGCGCAGGCGGGGAGGCGGCGGCCGAGGAGGGCGCGGCGGGCCGCAAGGCGCGGGGCCGGCCGCGGCTCACGGAGTCGGACCGGGCCCGGCGGCGGCTTGAGTCCCGGAAGAAGTACGACGTGCGGCGCGTGTACCTGGGTGAGGCGCACGGGCCCTGGGTGGACCTGCGGCGCCGCAGCGGCTGGAGCGACGCCAAGCTCGCCGCCTACCTCATCTCGCTGGAGCGCGGCCAGCGTAGCGGCCGCCACGGGTGAGGGGGCCCGGCCCGAGGGAGGGAGGAGGGTGCGAGGGAGGGAGACGCCCCCACCCCACCCCGCGCCGGCCCTGGCCCCGCCCCCTCGGGTGCGAGTTCCCGCCCTGGGGCGGGGCTGCCGGCCTGGGTCTCGGACTGTGGGTCCCGCCCCCCGCCTCTCCGACGGCCCAGTCCTGGGAGGTGCCCAGCCTCTCGGCCCGCCTCTGAGCGTTTGTTCCCGCCCCCTGGGGCCTGGCTGCCCAATCGTGGGGCGCGCCCCGCCTCCAGGCGTTCCGGCTGCCCTGGTCCCGCCCCCTAAGGCCTCGGCGGCTGCTGGGAACTCAGGCCTGTTCGGATGAAACCGGTACCATGCAGCTTGGGGCCCGATTGGTGACGGGCGGGGATACCCAGCCTTCTCCCTCATGGCAAGCCAGAGCCCCGCACCCCCAATCCCGGACCCCACCCTCCGTGGCCTCACGCCCCAAGGGAACCGCTCCCAAACCGGACCGCAAGCATTTCCCTCTGACCCTAGGTGAAGAGGAAGCGCCAAATTACCTGCTCAGTAGTGGAGGGCCCGGACTTTGGCAAAATTTCTTGTTTTGAGAACGAGCAGGGTGAATGGAGTTTTTCCATCTCTATCTTAGTGAGTGATGTCAGGTTTAATGGAGTTAAAATGTTCAAAGCGCTTAGAGCCGCGCCCAACACATAGTGTGCGCTCGGCGTTAACTATTACTGTGATGGCATTCGTCCCCTATCATGAGCATATCTTTGTTCCGCCCTGGTTGTCATTTGCACGTGATCCTTAAATCGTGCCGAATTGTCCCCACCCCTCCCGGGTGACAGTTCTGGGGTGGAGAACCACTGGCCATTGGGAGTCCCTGGAGGTTCCTAAGCTGAAGGTGGTGTTTGCAGAAGCTTGGCTTGGCTGAGCTCGAGCTGCATGAGCTGAGGCAACCCAGGCAGTGTGTCAGCCTAACCCCAGGGGCATGTTGGGAAAATACACTGACTTGAGTGAGGGGTCTCCTATGGGGATGTGAGCAGAGATAGAATCATCAGGAATTATTTCAGACCTGTTTTGTATTGGAAGGATTTCAGTTCAATGACTGTAAAATCTCAACAGAAAGGCAGGAATGCCAATCAAGGTGAAAGAGAAAAAGGAGGAAAAGGACTGAGTAAGGCTCAAATCCCTTGGGGACATGATGAGGGCGGTTTTGTGGCATATCAGGGCAAAAACGTGATCAGAGGCATTCAAGAGACATGAAGAAGAGGGAATGGAGAATGGGCCATGAATTTGCCTGGGAGCTTCGTAGCAGCCAGGGGGAAAGGGGAAACATGGCCAGTTGTGCAATTTCTGGCATTCCTGCATTTGTTTTTCAGGAATGTTTATTGCACACCTACTATGTGTCAGACACTGGTACTAACGCTGAGGATACAGAAGTGAGCAAAAGAAAGATGTCTGCCTCGCCAATTTGACAATCTAGCGAGGGATGGGGACAAATAAGCATGAAAAATATGTCAATTATTGGATTCATTAGGGAGCTACAGGGATTGTGACAATACAAAAGTGGACTAGGGAAGGAGGAAGCAGGAGTGTGTGTTGGAAGTTTTAATAGTGCGGTCAGGGCAGGCCACACTGAGGAAAGGTCTGAAGGAAGCCGTTTCTGGGAGAAGAAGGAACAAGTACAAAGGCCCTGAGGCAGGGTCTGCCAGTGAGTACAAGGAGCAGTGAGGAGGCCCATAGGCTGGAGCAGAATGAGCAAGGGAGGGAAGCGGGGGACGACGGGGGCAGGATGGTGACAGGGCAGGTCGTTTAGTGCCTTCTGGGCCCTGGGGAGGACTCTGGTTTTTACTCCCGGTAAATAGGGAGCCCTGGGAAAGATTTTGAATAGAGAAATGGTATGAACCAACTTATATTTTCAAAGAAGCACTCTCTGGGGTGGGGGTAGGAATGGCAGGTGGCAGGATAAAATAGCGGTGGGGGGTTGGCCAATTGTTAAGGCTGGTACTGGCTTCATTCTAGTTTTGTACAAATTTGAAGTTTTATTTTTTACATGTTAAATGCTCGACCAAAACCTCAGAAGAATCACACTGATTCCTCGTGGCAAGATTGGGGGAATGGGGGGCAGGGGTTGACCAAGGGTGGGAGCTGGGAGCCCAGAGTGGAGGTGACTGCACCCGTCCAAGTGGGCAGCAGGACCAGAGCGAGTGGTGGAGAGATGGAGAGATGTGGACAATATTAGGGCCAGCGGGGTTGGGTGTGAGAGATGGCCTAAGAGAAGTTGTAGTTGCTGTTTCCTGAGAAAGGGCTGGTTAGGGGACAAGTAGACAGCTTGCCTGTGAGATGCCTGTGAGTTCCCTCTGTGGGGAGTCGAGGAGTTGACTGGGGCTCTGATGTGTAGCGGGGAGAGGGCCAGCCTGGAGATCTGCATTTGAGAGTCTCCAGGATAGAGGCAGAAGATCTATCAGGTCATATCTCCTGGGCCAGCAAGGCAGCCCCTGGGGACTGTGGCAGTGTGGACAAAATGATGGAGGAGAGGACATGGAGACAGCAAGTATAAGCAGCTCTTGGGCACAGAATTGGGGTAGAGGCCGCCTGGGAAGGGGCTCAAGGTTAGTTACCGGAAAATGGGAGAAACAACCCAGTAGAGTAAAAGCAAACAGCTGAAGAGAGCAAGGCGGAGCTGTTGGGGCGGGCTTTGGGGCTCATAACTGGCCGGAAAGCCAAGCCCAGCCCCAGAGGAGCCCCTACAGCTTTTGTCCCCAGATGCAAGTGGCCTCTGCTGGGAGTCACTGAGGCACTTGCTCAGTCACACCTGGAGAAGGAGGAAGGGAAGGGAACTTGGAAGAGGAGGTGCGGCAGCAGCACTGGAACTTGCATCTGCAGTGTGTCTTGTATTCCATACTGTGACCTGGTTTAACCCCACTCGGGGTAGGAGGCACTGCTGCTACCCTGGCTTCACAGATGAGGAAACTGAGGCTTAGAGAAAAGAGGCCTGCCTGAGGTTCCATAGCTAGTGGGGAGGAGCTGGCCCATGCTGTGACATCCCCAGCCCCTGACCATGGTGGGGCTTCCTACGAGTGTTTGGACTTAGCTTTGGGTGGGCGTGTGAGCAGCTAGTGCAGCCCCCGAAGGGGACAGTGGAGCCGGGGGGTTCGGTGACAGAGGCACCTGGGATGGGACACTGGGCAAGGGCAGAGTCCTGGGGCAGGAGGGTCAGAGGAGACCCAGGAGGTGTCCCGGAGACCAGAATTGGGTCTAGGACTGACACTTGTTACTGGGCTGGGCAGGGCAGAGGAGGGAGGACAGTGGAGCTCAGGGGGAACTGTGGTCTGCCATCAGGATGTTTGTGGCAAGAAATGACCCAGCCATATGGGGCTGCCACATGGAGCAGGCGCCGTGAAAACACCGATGGTCATGGTGTCCATTGCAGCCATTTGCTGAGTGGTCGCTGAGTGCCAGGGGCTGTGCCAAGCTCTCCACGGGCCGAAGTATTGTTATGACCCTGTGCTACAGATGGGGAAACTGAGGCAGGGGAGGCCAGGCCACTCAGCAGGGTCATAGAGCTGCTGCTGCAGTGTGGAGGGGGAAGGACAAGGACGGGGGGCAGCCAAGCTGGGATGGGGCAGACTCCTGAACATGGCAGCAGGAAGGGACGGAGAAGTTCCCAGAGGTTTGGGATGTGGGGGCTCCAAAGCATTGCCCTTGGTCTGTGTGGGGCCCCTGTTGGCCCACCACGGCATGTGAGTGCTCACAAAGCCGCCTGGCAGATCCAGCACCACCCTGGCAGGAAGCCATGGGATTCCCTAGGCTTTGGGCGTCAGCTCACTGGGTCATGTGGTCTGTGGGTCACTGACAGCCAGGATGGGAAAGGCTCCAGGCCCAGGGCCAGCCTGACTAAGGGTGCAGCACCTGTACTTGTGTTCGATCTGCAGAACAAATAGCCACTACTCGGTGCCTTAAAGCCATGTTCTCTTATCTCACGTGTCTGGGGTCAGGAGTCTGGGCCCGTGTGGTCGGGTGTCCTCTGCTCAGTTTCTCCCTGTGCTGAGACCAGGGAGGCAGCCACTGTCTCTTCATCTGGAGGCTCGTCTAGGGAAAGATCCGCTTCCACACCCTGTCATCTCAGGGCATAGTTCATGTCCCCATGGCTGTAGGACAGAGGTCCTCCTGGCTGCAGGTGGGACCACATCAGCTCTGAGAGGCCATGCACTGGTCCTTGTCCCTTGCCTCACCCCCACCCCTCAGTCGCACTCACTTTCTCAGCTTCGAATCGCTGACTTCTCCCTGGACTCAGCCCCTTTTCAGGGCTCCTCTGATTTGGTCAGGCCCACCTCGAGATTCTCCCTTTTGATGAACCCAGAGTCAGGTAATCACTTTGGGAGTGACATTCCCAGGCCCTGCCCGCATCTGATGTCTCCTCTCTCCATCTCCTCTTTCCTTATAAGGACTGCAGTCATATTGGACAAGAGCCCACCCTAAGCCAGTTTGGCCTCATCTTAACTAACTACATCTTCAAAGATCCCACTTCTTTCCATATAGGACCATATTCACAGCCCTGGGCATTAGGACATAAATGTGTCTTTGAGGGGGACACAGTGCACCCCTTAGAAGGGCTGCATTAGAAGATCACGCCGAATGGCTATCTCACATTTCTGATTTAACTCCCCTGGTCTTGGGACCTGGGGCAGGCGGCCTCACTCCTCAGAACCCAAGTTCCCTGCACTGTGAGGGGGTGTTGCCAATGGAGGAGAGAGCCCAGGTAGAAGGGTCCAGCTGCCAGGCCACTGCCACGGCATATAACTAAAATCCAGCTGCCCATGCACCCTTGGGCCCGAACAGGAGATGTGGCAGACAGGGTTGCTGATTGTTTAATCACCAATCAGGTATTGGCCCCGCGCTGGCCCTGCATTCACTCCTCACTGCCTCCTCTGTTGCAGGAAGCCTTGGGAGCAAGTCCCCAAAAAGCCAAAGCGGAAGAAAAGTGAGTGGATCTGCAGGGGGCTGGGGGACATTTGTTTGCTCATCCGCTTGTTCCTTCAGGGACCCTTTATTGAATGCCTATCATGTACTAGGTTTTGTCCAGACTAGGATGGACCCGGCCCTGGTTTAGCAGGAAACACAGAAGACAGACTGACCAGGACCGTGACAGGGACACAGGGGGTGCTGGGGAAAGAGCGAGTGGTCCAGACAGAGGGAACAGCCAGTGCAAAGGCCCTGAGGTGGGGCCTGATGTGTCCAAGCAGCAGCGAAGAGGCCAGTATGGCAGGAGCAGAGAAATTGAGAGGCAGTGGAAGCAGAGGAGGTGAGGGCAGGGAGATGACAGGGCAGGTTGTGCAGGGCCTGATGGGCTGTGGGGAGGACTTGGGCTTTTGCTTTGAGCAAGGTGGGAGCTATGGAGGGCTCTGGGGAAAGGAGGGACGTACCCTGACTCAGGGGCTCACAGGCACCCTCTGGCTGTGTGGGGAGAGCAGATTGTGGAGGTTGGGAGAGAGCCTGGGATCAGGGATCTGTGGCGGAGGACACTGTAGGCTCGCAAGCAGCGAGCACCGATTGTGCACCTGCTGTATGCCAGGCTTCGCTGTTCCCTTAGCCTCACTCCTCCAGTGAGGACGGTCCCTGGACCTGTGTCTTTGACCTCGGGGGCGCACCTCTCACCTCTGGGGTCTCAGTCTCCTGATGTACGAACGTGGGCAGCCCCAGGGTATCCCATGGAGCCCATAGTGCTGGGGATGGGCTGGGTGGTCGTGGCTCAGGGGGCCGCTTGGTCCCCGCACCCACCCGGCGCCGCGTGTGCAGGGCGGCGGCGCAACGTGAACTGCCTGAAGAACGTGGTCATCTGGTACGAGGACCACAAGCACCGCTGCCCCTACGAGCCGCACCTGGCCGAGCTGGACCCCACCTTCGGCCTGTACACCACGGCCGTGTGGCAGTGCGAGGCCGGCCACCGCTACTTCCAGGACCTGCACTCGCCCCTCAAGCCGCTCAGCGACTCGGACCCCGACAGCGACAAAGGTGGGTCCCCCGGGCTCCCCTCCCCAGGGCCCCGCAGGCCCAGGCCAGCGCTTCCCAGACTCGGCCGCTTCCACCACCCCCGCCCCATCGTAGGGGGCGCCCGAGCCCCTTTGGCCGTCTGGGCCCAAGGCCATGTGGGCTGGTCCGGGCCAGGGCCGGGGCGAGCTGCTGGGTATCCACCCTCTTGTTTCATTTTCACCGTCTCTGTCTTGGGTTCTGTCTCTTCTCTCTCCCTATGTCTTTCCAGATTTTCATCCCCCACCCTCCTTCCCTCCATCCTTCTTTCTCCTTACTCCCCATTCTCTCTAGAGCTTTCTCTCTTTTCCCCTTCCTCTATCTTTCATCTTCTCTGAGTTTCATCCTTTCTGTGTATCTCTTCCTTCCCCTCTCTCTCTCTCTCTCTCTCTCTGCCTCCTTCCTTCTTCATCCCTCCTCCTTTTCTCTCCCATCTCTCCTTCCCCCATCTCTCTTTCCCTCCCCCATTTTGTTCCCTCTCTCCCCCAGCTCCAGCTGTGTCCTACCCCCCTCCCATCCACACTGGTCACACACAAGCACCACCTGCCCGCTGAGGGGTGGGCATGACTCTGTTGGGCCCTGGTGGGGCAACAGTGGTGAGGGGCCTGCTGCCTGCCTCGAGGGGCTTGGAGTGTGGGGTAGGGTGGAGCATGGGGCCTGCTGCCAGGCGCCCCGTGGAGGCCGAGGTGGGGTCAGGAGTCTCTGGGCTGAGCCATGCTGGCAGGCGTCTCCAAGCAGGTGGCATCCCAGATGGCAGAGGGGAAGCTGTGGGCAAGTGGCGTTCCAGGTGGGCACCCTGGCCCACGGCTGTCCTGCCACGTGTCAACCAGGCTCCCAGCAGGCAGCGGGACCCTTGGCCACACTACTCTGAGCCCTGTCCAGGACCTCCCTGAGTCCCTTCAAGCCCACGACCCCATGCTGTCACTAGCCCACTGGACAGCTGAGGACACTGGGCTGGCAGGCCAGCCTGGGATAGGGTTGTACTCAGAGGTGCCCTCAGGACCCCAGCCCTACTGTGGTGACTCTGGGTTCTTGGGGTGTGGTCAGCAATTGGTTAGCCAGGTCTGCCATGGGCACTGGGGGTAGGGAGGGCCCCAGCTCCCTGGGGCAGTGCCACCTTCTCTGAGCTCTCCGGAATGTTCCAGGTATATGCACTAGCCTTTCTGCTGTCAGCGTTACCATCTGGAAAAAAGCCTAGGGTCAGCTCAACAGCCTCTCGCAGGGGTCCGGTGGCCCCAGATGCGTCCCCTAACTCATGAGTCACCTCTCATCTGGGGCAGCAGGTGGAGTCAGGGGACCAGTGGGAGGTGGTGTGCATTGGAGGGAGGGGGTGTTCTGACAGTGGTAGGAAACCTTTATAGGGTGCGACCCCAGCCCAGTGCTGTCCCAGCCCTTTATAAACACTGGCTCATCAGACACCCAGCGCTGTCCCTGAGGTAGGTGCGGTCATTACCCCCATTTTTCTAGGCCCCAGAAGCTGGAGTGAGGCTCTGAGTGCACAGGCTGGAGGTACAGGGAAAGGGCTTCACCCCGGGCCTTCTGGTTCCGGCGTCCATGCTCTCAGCCTCGCTCTCAGTCTGTGGGTTCAGGACCCCAGCTGGGTCCCAAGAGGGTAATGTGAGGGGTAGTTGTTCATTTTCCCCGTGCCCAGGGTCTCCCTGTGTGTGGACTCTAGCACCAGACACCAGGATAAGATGTCAGTCTCCTTGGTCTGTTTGCCAGTTTTGGCTGACGATTCACTCATTTACTCAGACGGGCTTTGATGACCCACGACACACTGAACCAGATACCCTTCTTGGTCCTCCTGGCCCTGTGCAGGGATCTCCATCCCTGTGGAATTTACCTTCTGGAAGGGAAGCAGACAGTGGACAAGATAAGCAAGTAGAATATGGAGGATTCTGGAAGATGCAAAGTGCTTTGGAGAAAAACAAAGGAGGGAGAAGAGTGTTGTTTGAGCCAGGTGGTCAGAGAAGGCCTTCCAGAACAAATACCATTGGAGGGAGGTCTGAGGAGGCAAGGGAGGGAGCCCGGGTGGCTGTCCGAGAGAAGAGGGATTTGGGCAGAGAGAATAGCACTTGTAAGGGCCCTAGGGCAGAAACTACAGGAGGAAGGCCAGAGGGGCTGGAGAGAAGGTGACAGGGCCAGGAAGTACAGAGCTGTGTGGCCACAGGAAGGACTTTAGGAAGGGTATTTATTGAGGTAACACTTGCTTCTGAAACAGAGAAATCTAACGCTCAGGACGTAACACAGTAGTGCTCTCCCCCACCCACCATTACAAAGTCCACTGCTCCCAACCTGCAGGCTGACCCAGGCCCTTTCTGTTCTCTGGCTGCAACCTCCTGCTGGGTCCTCGCTGGCCCGCAGTTGGAGTCAGGGAGGTGGAAGAACATCCACAGACGATCACTTCCACTCGTTCTATTGGCGAGGCTCAGCCATATGGCCATCCTTAACCATAAGGGATGCTGGGAAATGTCCCCCTAGAGGGATTTGGTGATCAGGAAGTGATGAGAGTTCTTGGTTGTAGAAGGACATGACCTGGGCAGGTGTCCCTGGCTGCTGTGGGGAGGACAGACTGGGGGATGAGGTGAGGTGGGAGCCAGGAGACCAGAGTGCAGGGTCTGTACCAGTCCCAGCAGGGGATGGTGGGGCTGTGCCCAGGGGAGGTGGGAGAAGCGGGTGCAGTTTGGATGCAGCACCAATGGGCTTTGCTGACAGATCCGAAGTGGGTGTGAGAGAAAAAGAGGTCAGGGTGAAGCCCCAGGACTTTGGCCTGAGCCACAGGCAGGGCAGAGCTTCATCAGCTGAGACGGGGGTCTGGGCAAGAAGCTTTGGGAGCTTGGCATTGCTATGCCAAGTCTGAGATGCCCAGGAGAGTCCCAGGGGAGCCGTGGAGGAGGCTGGAGAAGAGTCTAGAATTGAGTAGGGAGATCTGGGCAGGATGTTTGGTGAAAGGAGCACTAAGGAGAAGCCTCGGCCTGAGTGGCCGTCCAGGTGCAGGTTCTGAGAGCCCGGCAAGGGGCGCACCTCCAGGAAGGGGGACGCGCCCTGGTAACTGGCTCCTCTCCTCTGTCCCCGCAGTGGGCGATGGCCTGGGGGCCGGCAGCTCCCACTCCTCCAGCTCTGGCTCCAGCTCTGACTCTGAGGAGCCCCCCGAGGGCCAGGCGGCCCAGGCCTCAGCGGGGGCAGCGGCTGTCACCCCTGGCAGCCCGGCAGGCAGCAGCGGGCTCATCACACAGGAGGGCGTGCACATCCCCTTCGACGTCCACCATGTGGAGAGCCTGGCTGAGCCGGGTGCCCCACTATGTCCCCACCCAGCGGGCAGTGGCCCCGAGGCCTTGGAGACGGTGGTGTGTGTGCCTGTGCCTATGCAGGTGGGCACAGGCCCCGGCGCCCTCTTTGAGAATGTGCCCCAGGAAGCGCTGGGTGAGGTGGTGGCCGGCTGCCCTGTGCCTGGCATGGTGCCTGGCTCTCAGGTCATCATCATCGCTGGCCCTGGCTATGATGCCCTCACAGCTGAGGGCCTCCACCTCAACGTGGCTGCGGGTAGCGCTGCCCCTGGCAGCAGCCTGGGCGAGGAAGTGCCCTGTACTCTGATGGAGGGTGTGGCGGCCTACACGCAGACAGAGCCTGAGGGCAGCCAGCCCAGCCTTGTGGACACAGCTGCCGTGGCAGGCATGGAGGCCAAGAAAGGTCCGCAGGGCTGGGGTGCTCAGGAAAGGAAAGGAGGGTGAGCGGGTCCCTGGGAGGGAGGGGGAGGGGCACCCAGGAAGGAGGGGAGGGGGAGGGGGACCCTGGGAGCCACCGCCCCACAGACTGTCCCGTGTCACTTCCCATAGAGAAGGAGGACCTGTACGTGCTTAAGAAGGAGGAGAAGGAGGAGCCAGTGGCCCCGGAGTTGGCTGAGCTGGCAGCCACGGTGCCTGAGAGCACAGAGGTGGATGGGGAGGAGCTGGACGGCAGCGACATGTCGGCCATTATCTACGAGATCCCCAAGGAGCCTGAGAAGTGGGGTGCCCATGGCAGGCGGGTGTGGGGAGGGGCGGCCCGCAGGCCCCCAGCCTGCCTCATGCGGGAGCCCTGACCCCGTGCCCCCCCCCCAGGAGGCGGCGAAGCAAGCGGGCACGAGTGATGGATGCTGACGGCCTGCTCGAGATGTTCCACTGTCCCTACGAGGGCTGCAGCCAGGTCTATGTGGCCCTCAGCAGCTTCCAGGTGAGGCTGGCACTGGGAGCAGGGGTGGGGAAGGGCCTACTTCTGGCTCATGGCAGGCTGTAGGGTGTGAACTGCGCGTCTGGGGCCTGTGGGGTCTGGTCTCTGGCATGTACATTTCTCAGGCATCTCCGTGACAGGGCCACCCACCCAAACTCCACCCCACCCTGCCAGTTTGCCGTCTGCAGGCAGGACGAAGTGCACCCACAAGGTTTTCTCCTATCCCCCAACTTGGCATTGGTGGAAACACCAGCAGGCCTCTGAATTGGCTGGGCCCCATTTTTATTAAACCCATAATGAGCACCTGCTGTATGCCAATAGGCTGGTGCTGGAGCTGCAGTTGTTCTAGTGAATTAGAGAATGAGAAGGCAAGGGAATAAATGCTCTGGGGGACAGCCCAGCTCAGGGGCAGAAGCTGCAATGGTCAGAGAATCCAGTCCCAGCCCTGCTACTGCCCACCTTGGACTGTAGTACTCTGTGGCCTCAGACTCTCCAGCCATAAGCTCCCAGGGTTATGGGAGGATTGAGTGATGCCTTGCTAGAGGCTAGCACACAGTAGGTGCTCATTAAATGCTGTTTGACCCCACTTGGGCCCCACTTGGACCCTGCTTGAGTTGGGTCTGTTCCTGAGGGCAGAGGCACCCCTCTTCCAGGGTAGATTGGTCCCAGCTGCCTCCCAACTGCCCCATCTCTCCCCACCCTTGCGGGGGAGGGACCCCACAGGTGGGCCCATAGCCTCCACGGGCCCATGCCTGCCCCTCTCGCCCCAGAACCACGTCAACCTCGTGCATCGGAAAGGGAAGACCAAAGTGTGCCCTCACCCGGGCTGTGGCAAGAAGTTCTATTTATCCAACCACCTGCGGCGGCACATGATCATTCACTCAGGTCAGGCCTGGGGCGGGGCTGGCAGCCCAATGGGGGGCACGGGGCTGGGACAGCAGGGGCGTACCTGGCACTGGGTCCCTGGGTGCATGACTGCCCCTCCTGGAAGCTCCCTGCCCCCATTGTGGGCTGGTGTGAGATGCCCCCACACCCACCAGGGCACCTCTCCAGGGCACAGTAAATGGGAGCAAAGCCACCGGTCCTTACAAATATTCTAGCTGGGTGGGCCTAGGCTGCCTCTTTCCCTATGCAGGGCGTCCCTTGGAGTCCCCAGTCCCAGGAGCAGGTGTTAGACTGGATTTCCGAGCTGCCCCAGGGCCTCCCTGCTGAGCCCAGGAATACCCAGAATACCCTTTACCTCAGACTTTTAAAAATCTCCCGCTTTTTCTGCAGAGAAAAGTAATTTATGCTACTTGGATATATATATATTAAAAAAAAAAAAAAACCTGCAGACAGTACAGAAATACTTAATGCAAAAGGTGCCATCACTCTAGACCTCTCCAGTAGATTGGACCCTGGGGCACCCCGGGGCAGGGTAGGGGGGCCGGCTCCGGGCGGGTCTGTGTTTGCACTGATGGTAGTGGATGTGGATCTGGGCTCAAAGCCTCTCCTTGACCCGGGGCGGGAGCTGCGGAGACCGCCGGGGGCGGTGATGCCAGTGGGAGGGCGCGGCAACTTTGGATTCTTATTGTGAAATCCCCCAAAGCTTGCGACTCTGTCTCTGCGCCGTATCCAAGACACCCCACAGCCTCCCTTCCCGGTTCCCCCAAACGGCAGCGCCCTCAGCCCCAAGTCTCCGCCGCTCCCACTCCCTCCCCCCACCAGGCGTCCGTGAATTCACCTGCGAAACCTGCGGCAAGTCCTTTAAGAGGAAGAACCACCTGGAGGTTCACCGGCGCACGCACACCGGCGAGACGCCTCTGCAGTGAGTACGGGCCGGGGGAGGGGCGGGCTCCGCGGGAGGGCCCCGCCCACTTGCCGCCTCGGCCCCGCCCCCGGGCCAGCCACCGCCCACCTCCCCCTGCCGACCCCGCCCTGACCCCGCCCCGGGGCCGCTGCCCGCAGGTGCGAGATCTGCGGCTACCAGTGCCGGCAGCGCGCGTCGCTCAACTGGCACATGAAGAAGCACACGGGCGAGGTGCAGTACAACTTCACGTGCGAGCGCTGCGGGAAGCGCTTCGAGAAGCTGGACAGCGTCAAGTTCCACACGCTCAAGAGCCACCCGGACCACAAGCCCGCCTGAGCGGCCCGGCTGGCGGCTGCCCCTATTTATTCGTCCGCTAGGACGCCTCGCAGGGGGCCTGCCGGGGGCCGCCGGGACCGCGGGCCGGAAGGAGGCGCCCCCTCCCGCCCCCAATCCCGCCCCAGGGCTGGCCCCCCCGGGCAGCTCCCGCCCCCGTCCTGTCCCGTACGGTCCTCGGAGCCGGCGCCTGGGGCTGCCCGGCTGGAACGGTATGGAGAGTAAAGCGCGATTAAAGAGCGAACAGGGAGATGCCCCTCCCCTGGGCTTGGATGATTTTCAGGGAGCCGGGGGTCCCCTTGGTCTCCATCCTGCCCCCTTCTTCAGGGGGAGGCTGCTACCCGCCTGGCGGCGAACCGCACACCCCTCCTTCCAAGGGTGGGGGACCCGGGAGGCCCCCCCGGTATCTCCCAGGGCTCGGCATCCTGTCGCCCACACCCGTGCCCTCATGTGACACTAGACGTTTGATGAGCATCGGGCCGGCTGTCCCTACCCTCAGCGCGGCGACGAGTAGGGGAGATGTTTGCCATATGCGCGTTGACAGCTAGTGACAAGCGCCGCGCGGGAAACAGAGTGATGTGTTGGTTTCCAGGGGTGCCAATTCAGTCGCTGGTCATGGAGGGCCTCTCTGAGGAGGTGACATTTCAGCATAGACTCAAATAACAAAGAGGACCCATCCCCTAAGCAAGCTGGCAGAGGCACGTCCCAGGGCAGAGGAACAGCGGGTGCCAAAACCCCGATGTGGAAGCGGCACAGCGTGTTCCCGGAACAGGATGGGGGCGGGGGTTGGCAGCTGCAGCGCGGCTGCCCGGGCTCCATCTCCCGTCGGAGGATGCTGGGGCCGCCAGGGACAGGGACGTGAGGTAGCCCCGGCCGCGCCTCCCGCCCTCCCCACCCCGCGGCCGCCAGGTGGCGCGCGAGTTGCGTGGGCCCGGGAACCGCCACCGCGAGCCTGGACACGTGCCCCGGGGAGCCCTGTGGCGCCACGCGCGGATTGGTCCCGCCGGCTCCCCAACAGTGGTGGGGGCTGGGGCTGCCGCCAGGCCTCCGTTGCCGCCGGGGGTGGGGACTGCCAGAGCTGAGGACGGAAGGATCGGTGGGGACGAACGAGTAGGGCGCCGGAGCCACCCTCGCGCGCCGCTCTCCCGGCCGGGTCTCCCGCGCCCTCTTGGTACAGCGGTAGCCGGCGCCGACAGTTTCCATGGGAACCGCGGCGGGGTCTGTGCGCCCGGAGCAGCACCCCTCCCGTAGCCACGTCCCAACAGACAGCGCCGGTAGGAGTGCGCAGTGGGGACCCCTCTTGGGCCCCCCAGGGCCGGAGTCGCCACCGCCCCGATTGCGCGGGCCGTCGTGATTGGCCTGCCCTCTCCAGCAGCGTGGCCACCCACTCTGCTACGCGCGCTCTGATTGGTCCACCTCGAGGGCATCCTCCTGCAATTGGTTCTCCCTAGAGTCGTCCCGGATTGGTCAAATTAGGCCGTCCTCGCGGGGTTTGGTGGCACTCTCAGAGTCTCCAGGGCCGCGCAAGGACTACAAGGGGTGGGGGCGGCGACTCTGAGGTTGCGGGGTCCGACTCACCCCGCCCGCCCGCCCGCAGCGCCTTCTGACGGGCTGTCGGGCCGCTGTCTGTGGTGCTGAAGCCGAACACGGAGGCTTCACCGTCGCAGCGAGAACGGGCCCCTTCGCCTGGTGGCCGCCCAACGTAAACGTACACGTGCGCCCGTGCACCGAAGCAGTCTGCTCCACCTCCATCGCCTTAGCGAGAGACCGGGTCCCCTCCAGCAGAGGGAACCGGCTCCACTGTCGGGGTTGGGGGGGGTGCAATTACGAGCCCAGAAAGCCTGGACCTTTACATGGCAGGCGCGCCCACCAGAGTTTTATGGGTCCGAGAGGCTCCCTTCTTTCCCGGGGCCCAGAGCGCCATCATGGACCGGCTTGTAAATCTGAGTCACAAACCTCTCATTCCTCTAGAGCAACGCAGAGTTTCTCTCCGCTGTGGGGTGCCAGTTCCCACCTTTTGAACCCTAGAGGCACCTAGCCTACCACTCAAACTCCCCAGGGTCCCAGTTTCCTTCCACAGACACACAGGACCGCAGCTGTCTCCACCCTTCCTGTGGACGTGGGGGGCTACACCAGGTCACCCCCAACGCCAGGTGAAGTCTTGGTTCTCGCCCCTTTCCAGTCCTCCCGGTGGCCAGTGACTCCAGGATAGTGTACAGTCAAGGCACCAACACCTCACTGCCCGTTTGGCTTCCCCCCAGCACTAGGGGCCTGGACAGGGCAACCTGCCCGGTCTCCCAGGCAGACAGTCAGTCACCCTAGAAGGGGCGCCAAGGCAGGAGGCGGAGTCCGCGAGGCAGGAAGGCCGGAATCAGGCAACCCGCGCCCTCAGAAAATGCTTTATGGGGGTGCGGAGTCGGGAGCCGCGCGCTCTCGCTTCCACCTGCCGCGCCGTCGGGCGCCGCGAGGGGGCGGGGCTCGGGCGCCGCGGCCAATCAACGACGCCGGCTCTGGCAGCTGCTGCTATAAAGGGCTGGGGGCGGCGGCGGCGCGGCCCAGAACGCGGAGCGCGCAGCGCGGGCCGGCGGGAGGGAGGGCGGGCGGGCGAGGGGCGCGTACTGAGCACCGGGGACCGGACAGGCCCGGCCAAGGGGCAGCGGCGATTGGACAGCGCCTCGATCTCTTTCGGGAAGCGCGACCTTCCGGGGCCCCGCGGGGCCGCGCCGGGGACACCCTCGACCCCGCGCCCGCTCGCTCTTTCCATCCGCTGCCGCCCGCCGGCCACCCCAGGGCCCGGTCGACCGCGCGCGCCTCCGGGCTCGGGCCCGTCCCTGACCCTCGAGGGAGCCGCCGCCTTCACCGCCGCCTTTGCAGCGGCCGCGCCAGAGGCCGCCCGGGCGGGGCCCCGGCGTAAGCATCGGGCGCCCCCCCAGGAGTGCGCGACCCCCGGAGCCGACCTCAACACGGACCCCGCCCGCCGGGCACACAAGAATGGTCACTGTAGGTATTCCCCTGTCGCCGAGGGCGAATCTGGGCGGGGAAGGATTGGGCCCAGGCTCCGCGGAGATGGGTAAAGGGGTGGTGGTGGGGGGGGTAGGACCAGGCCAAGCTAGGCCCGGGTTGGGGGGGGTAGGACCGAGCCTCGGGAGCTGAGAGTGAGCAGAGCCGCGCCCAGAGTGCTGGGGGCGCTTGGGGCCCGGCCTGAGAGGCCTTGGGGACCTGGGCTACGATTCGGGGTGCGGGTCCTATGCCGCCCCGGCCACGGAATTGCCCCTCCCTAAGCAGGCCTGATGGGGGAGGGGCCGCGGCGGCGGAGGATGCCTTCTCCATCCAGGCCGGATCCCGCAGGCCGCCCAGGCAAACGCAGGGCCCTGATGGCGGGTGCCGGGCCAGGCCAAGGCGAGCAGGCCGTCCCCGAGGGCGTCGGATCCCGCGCCCCGGGCCTAAGCCGCACCCGGCCGCCGGGCGTCTCGTCCTCCAGCCCGTCGACCTTGCGGCAAGCGGGAAGGGGAGGGGAGGGGGCGCGCCCAGAGGCCCCGCGGGCCCGCCGCCGCGTCCCTTTGTTTCTCAGTGCTTCTTCCCGGGCGGGAGCCTCGCGCGGGCGCCTCGGGCTGCGGGGAGGGGGAGGGGAGAGGCGGCCCGCGGGGGAGGGGGGTTCCCCAGCTCCTGGGCGCCCGCCCCCCGGGAGATGGGGGTACGGGGCTGCGACAGCCCCCCTAGACCGAGACCAGGAGCCCCACCCCACCAGGGCTCTGGGCCGCGGGGTGACCTTGAGCGCGCCCGCCCGCGCCACTCGCCCCGCTCCCGGCGCCTTCAGCAGCCACGGAGCTGGTCAGCTCCCGAGCGCGCGGCCCCGCCCTACCGGCCCCGCCCCGACCACGCCCATCTAGGCCACGCCCCCGGGCCCCGGGGGCCCAGCCTCACCCGAGCCCTCGGATTTCCACTCGGCAGGCCGGGCGTGTCCCGGGGGGTGGGGCCGGCCGGTTGTGGCCCCGCCCCCGCCGCGCGACTCCGCTCCCCGCGCCGCCGCGCGTCCTTTGTCTGGTCCCGGCGCCCGGGCCTCCCTCTTCCGCTCCTCCTGGCTCTCGGGTGCCTTGGATGTGGGTGTCTACAACGTGGCTCTTTCCGGGCCTCTTTCGCGAGTCGCAGCGAGCACGGTGGGGGGGACGAGGCTCCGTACTCCCTCCCCGTCCCGGGATCTCGGGATCTCTCCCCTCCTGGACCCTGGGACCCGCCCACCCTGCGCTGGGAAAGGCTGTGTGACCTCAGGATGGCTCCTACCTCTCTCCCGCCCACACGCTGCTCATCCTTGGCTGGGCACGGGGCCCCTCAGAACCCCCCACGACAGCCCAGCTCCTCCTGGGCTTCTTTGGACCTGTGTCCCCATTTGAAAGAGGAGAACTGACGCACAAAGGGGAGAAGGTGTGGTGAGAGGTCACATGAGGGCCTAGAGGCCCGGTTACCCAGAGGGGGACACTGAGGCAGGGACCCATCCTGGGGCAGGCTGGGAGGAAGTGAGGGGATCTGTGGAGCCAGGCAAGGGCCCTGCATGGGCAGAGGGGGAAGGGCGGCTCGATGGGCACCACGTGGTGGCCCAGCCTCAGCATGCAAAGCTGCTCAATGCCCTATTGTCGGGGATGCAGGCGTCCGTCACTGTGACTGGGGGCAGGGGGCGCCTCGGGGGGCCAGGAGCACCGGCCACAGAACGGTCTATGCAGCCAGTGACCTCAGGTGTGTTCACAGCAAAACCCGTATGTCAGATGTATGTACGATGGTGCAAAAGAGAAGGAGAAAGAGGGGGGCAGAGGAGATAAGAGAGAAACGGGAAAGTGGGAGGGAGAAACAAGGAGGGAGAGACCCAGACCCCCAGCGTGAGGGGTAAGGAAAGTTTCCTTGTTCCCAGGCCTTCTATCCCTTCTGTCTCTCCATCTCTGACCTGCCCTCCTCTCCTCTGATTTCACCCCCGTCCCACAGGGCCAGTAACCCTCAAAGGTCCCCCATGATGCTCGTGTCTCCCCCATCCCAGGACATTCATGTGCTTCGGGCCTGGTGGGAAGGGTGTGGCCTCATCAATCCGATCCCCATTAGCGGCTCAGCCGGCTCAGCCTGGAGGAAATGCGACACTGATCCCTCTAAGCTCTGGAGCAGGTGGGAGGGAAATGGGGGGGGGGTGGATGATAGGCTGGGCCTTGGGCTCCCAGGAACAGCATTGGGGTGAGGGCAGCAGGTAACCCTGTAAGCTCTAGGGCCCACAGATCAGGGGCCAAACCCTGATTCCACCATTGCCACCTCCTTCTGTCACCCTGGGTGCAAGACAGGTCCTTCTGACCCTCAGTTTCTTCATCTGAAAAGTGGAAACGACAATCTCCATCTTTCAGTGAGCCTGTCCAAATCAATGAAAATTTTGCACAGGAAAGTAACTTTGATTCATGCATAATGGGGACTCAAAACCTGGGCTCTCGTGTCCTGAGGCGGTGGCTTGTGTACTGCTGTCTGTTGCTTGGTCCCCAGGCAGGCATTATCAGCCCATCTCACAGCCGATCTCCATACGCCAGGGACCTCTCTGCCATACCTTCACTGGAGGGACAGAGGAGACCCATGGCAATGCCATGAGTGTCAGAGGAGGGGGAGCCATTGGCTGGCCCGTGGTCGTGTTCAGTCACTGCTCAATTAAATGACTTGGCTTGGCCAACAGGGTGGCTTTATGTGGAGTGAGACCCAGGACCTGGCGTTGGTAGGTGCTCAACTTGTCTCCGCTCTTACTTTTATTACTAGTGGGTTTTGCATTAGGAGAGTGGGCTCTGGGGTCTGAATAAAGATCTGAATTCTAGGCCCACCATTTCAAGGCCACCTGATCTTGTGCAAGCCCCTGCCCTTGCTGAGACTTGTTTTCCCCATACGTTGAAAGGAGAAGAGTTCCATAACTCTCAACCTTGGGGGAATGAACCCCAGCCCCTCAAGGTATGGACCGCTGATCCGTGGCACATGTTTGCTTCTTCACCGCGGGCCTGTCGTAGATCCTGCTTATAAATCCAGTGTGGGCTCCTGCCGAGCCAGGTTTTGGCTTTAGAAGATTTGGGCAGCCACTCTCAGCCACTTGGAGCCATAGGGCACACAACCCTGTGTGCTGTCCCTATAATAAGTGTAAGTGGGCAGGAGACAGCCCCCCAAAAGAGCTAAGATCATCCCTAAGGACACGTGGCTACAGGGTGCCGGAGCTGCCCCAACGTCTTGGCCATGACATTTCTAAGGGACTTTGGACTCAAACAAGCTCTAGGTTTGCAGTTGTGTTCCCCCTGTATACAGCTTAACATCACTAAGCTCAGTTCCCTCCTCACGGTAAAAGGGAGAACGTGTTCTCTGCCTTTCAAGGTGGTTGGGAGGAATAAATGAAATGCAGACTTGAAGGGCTTCACAGGGTGGCTGGCACGTGGAGATACCCAATAGAGGCCAACGATTAGGAATCATGACGAGGAAGGGCCGGCGGACTTGACGGGCCTGCTTCCGCCTTCTGCGGAAAACATCAGCTTTCCAAGTGTACCCGCACGTGGCCACGGTGCCAGTTTGGAATTGGCAGCAAAGTGGAGCCAGTCACGTTAAGTGGCACGTCTGAGGACACACAGCTGAGAAGTGTTGGTGCTGGCACCAGCTCTTCGTTGGCAGTGGAAGTGGGAAGGGCAGGCTCTGATTTGGAAAAACACACGTGTGCATGTCCCTATTCCGCTATTTATATGCCGCGTGATCTTTGGTGATTTTGGAAATGTCTCCAAACCTCTGTTTCCTCACCTGTCAAATGAAAAAAAAAAAAAAGAAAGAAAGAAAAAGCACCTTTTCAGCATTGTTTTGCATAAGAAAAGGAAAATTGCAATTAGAGTAGTTTGCCCAGTCCCCGGCACACAGTAGAGCTCAATATTTTGATACGCTTACAGTTTTGTCTTACGAGGCAGGGATGGATGAAATGATGTGTATCTGCTGGCTCATTCTAATTGTGCAACCATGGCAGGCATTGCTAATCAATCACAGTGGTCATTCCTGCTGAAACTGGATAGGCTTCTGAATCCTTCTCAATTCCACCCTCTTGGAAGACCCCCAATCGATTTGAGTTTTCAGATGAGGGCAACCCATTTGTCAAGATGCTCTAGGGGTGACAGGCTGGCTACTTTACTTCCTCACATGGGCAGACAACGCCAATCAATCCCAGCACTGTTTCCTGCTGATCCCAGATGTAGCTTTAAAATTCTTCTCTATGTGATGCTTCAGACAACCCCTTGCCAATTGTTTTGAGTTTGCAGCAAATTGAAACAGAGCCACCGAGGGCATATCCGAGGACATATACGGGAGTTGTCAGAGTTTGGTCTAGCCTGGTCAGTTATCATAATGAGAGAAGGGGAAAATGACCTTCAGGTCCAAAGAGGTCTGCATTTAAATTCCAGAGCCACCACTGATGTGCTGTGTGATGTTGACAAGTTCCTCAGTACCTCTAAGCCTCAGATGCCCCACTGATCATATAAAACATGACTTCTATCTTTTAGGTCTTTGTGAGAATTAAATAAAAACAGTATTTCCTCTTGAACACAGATGTGGAATGTCCTAAGCAACCACATATTCTCACACGCACAATTCAGCAAATCAAATCAAGCCTTGTTTATAAACACAGCTACAACATGACCAAGTCTGGTTTATCCTGGGAATGCAAGGTTGGTTTAATATTGAAAAATCAATTAATGTAATTCATGACATTGACATAGTAAAGAAGAAAAGAATCATTTCAGTCAATGTAGAGAGAAAAAACATTCAGTAAAATTCAACATCTACTCTTAAAATACAAAATCTGACTAGAATACTAGGAATTAAAAAAAAAACAAACACCACATTCTCAACCTGATAAAGGCCACAAATCAACATAGGGAATAAAAAAGAACTATATCAAAGATCATGTTTGACTGTAAAATGTTTAAAGCATTTACTTCAACATCAGGAATAAGGAAGCTGCTATTATATGTAGCTACTGCAATAAGACAAGAAAACTAAATAACAGGTATCTTAGAATGGGGTGTAGTTATACACAGAAAACCCAAATAGGTCAATGGAAAAATCACGGAGCTAAGTGCTTAGTAGGAAAAGTATACATGAAAGAAAAGAAATAGTAATACACCATTTAGAAGTTACTTTTGGTGAGTGGAGGGAGGTACATGATTGGGGGATGGGGTGCCTTATGGAGTGTCTAAGCTACAACAAATATTATATTTCTTATTCTAGGGCAAAAGGGTCTCTTTTATTCTGTAAACTGCACAGATAGGTGTTAGATGTCTGTTGGCACATATGAAATTTTTTGCAATAAAATCACATGTAAAATGCTCTGCCCAGTGCTGACCCATAGCCATTGCTGAATAAACAGAAGAGATTATTAGAATAATGTGCTGTTCCCCTCTCCATGTTCAGCCATGACTCACAGGTCACTACCACGCCCCTCCTTGGTGCTGCTGGTCCCTTGTGCGGGGACTGGGCGGTGAGCGGGTGTGGCCTGTTGTCTCCAGCAGATACTCGGGGCTATGGAGTCTCAAGTGGCGGGGGGCCCGGCCGGCCCGGCCCTTCCCAACGGGCCACTCCTTGGTACCAATGGAGCCACTGACGACAGCAAGACCAACCTCATCGTCAACTACCTGCCCCAGAACATGACCCAGGACGAGTTCAAGAGCCTCTTCGGCAGCATCGGCGACATTGAGTCCTGCAAGTTGGTGCGGGACAAGATCACAGGTGTGGCTG
>PVIY010021689.1:0-41746 GCA_004026745.1 Myrmecophaga tridactyla
CTTGGACAAAAGTGTCATAATCTCTCACCTAAATGATTATGACCACCTCCTAACTGGTCTCCTGCTCCTTGTGTTGCATTCCACCACTCCATTTCTGCCCTTCCATCACCACCCCTTTCCCTTTAAGCATATGCTCATTATCAATTCTTCAGCTGTTGTGATCATTTATAATATGACAGTATCAACCTTCTGATTCATAGCTCTCTATTTACTTTTGGATCCAGTAGACACTTCCGCATGACTTCCAAAGTTCTGCATGATCCACTCCTACTAATTTCTATGACTTCTTTTGAACCTTTCCCCAACTCCTTGAAGTGTGCATTTCAGTCATTATAATTCTCCTGACAGTTTATCAAAATTTTCATCCTTTATTTCCTCCAGGTGTTTTCCTGTCCCTCTATATTTCTCCATTCCAAAAGTTCTGCTTGTATACTGTCCATGTCACCTGGCTACCTTCTACTTGCCTCTGTTTACTTGCAACATCCTTCAAGTATACTTGGCTTGGCCTTTTAGTTTGAGTTTGATATTCCTCTGTGTTTCTTCAGCACTTGGGAACTTATTTGACACACACTGTTTTATACATTATTTCTCTTGTTCAGAAGATTGAGAACTCCTTGAAATAAAGGAACTCTTTTTTTTTCCAAATCTTTATCCACAATACCTCAAAAAGTTCTTCCCACATAGTACTTAAATGATATTTTTATGAATAAATGAATAAATGCATTGCTGAATGAAATAACAAATAAAATTCTATCTCCTCCATTCTGTATCCTTTCTCTGTGCTACTCTGCATGGAGTAGGTTTCTGAATAGTTCTCATACTCATTCTTATAGTTAAAGAATATTTCATAAGCCCTGACCATGTACCCCTATTACTATGTGCCATAACTGATTTTAAAAACAATCCCTGAATGCATTCAGTAGATCTGCTGTTTCTATAATAAGAAGAAAACTTTCTTTTGGAGAAGCAGAAGTGCAACTATTCCTTGATAAGTGATTTTTATTTCCCAGGGAAAATTGGCAGCTCTCTTCCTAGCTCCAAAATGAATGTTTAAGGAGCTTAACTATGTTTAAGGTCATAGTTTTAAGGTAGGCAATATGATGCAATGGAAAGAGGCATTAGGCTTGAAGTTAGTATTCGTTTGGCCATTTCCTTTGAAGCCATATTCTCAAACACATTAAAATGGGAGAAATTCAAACTACATCAAGAATTACTGCAATGGTTAAATGAGCTCATGAATGTGAAAATTCTTTATAAATACACGAATCTGCAAACAATAAAAGTCCTCATATGTATTCTCAAAGGAGTTGATTATCTTTAGTCTAGACACTCTCCATTGGGAATGTTAAGGGAAATGCAGTAATTATTCCCTAATTGTTTCTCCCCAGTAATTTATGGACTTGATCCCTTGGGTTCCCAACCTGGCAGGTGAAAAGGATACTCTTGTCATTGTCTTGGAACTGGTGAAAAAGAGTGTGTCTCTTTCCCACTTCAGAGTAGAGCTCATGATTTTCTCCTTTTTCCAGCTCCAGCTCTCTTACAGAACAAATGGAAAACTCTTTCATTCCATGGAACTGAAACTATTTGAATTGATGACTCACTGATCTAGGTAAGGGAAGTGCTTGTAGACTTCAATCAGCAGTGTGTGTGTGCATGTGATGAAGGATTGTGAAAAATCTTGCACATGAGTACATGAGTAAACATATGCCAGGTATTTTATATGATTTCTTTGTATCAGTTCAGATAACTTGGGTGGACATAATAATTATAATTCCTTAGTGTCTGTTTTTCTCTCTACAGACATGCTATTTCTTGTACAGCTTTGCTTAATATCTGCCCTGCATCTAAGCTGTGAAAGTCAGTAGTCGATAAAAACATTGGCCAGGGTCTGCCCTGCTTTTATCCCAGAACCTTGAGGAAATGACTTTATCAGCAGCTGTCTTTGTAAATTCAGTAACTGGCACCCAGGTCTCTTTATTCAATACCACATCTGAGTCAGTTTTTGTTTAAGGACCACATTCATCCAAAGTCATATGGGAGATTGAAAATCCATCTTTTTAATAAGAAATACATGTCCAGTTGTATTTTTCCCATCAAATGATGCCCTGTTGGAGACAATATAGCATGGTAATTAGGAGCACAGAATAGAAATCATACAAATATGAGATTGAGTTATCTCTCCACGATTTTCATGCTCTATAATTTTAGGCACATTGCTTACACTTTCTAGCCCTAGTTTCCAATTGACTAAATGGGAATCATAATTCCTTTTGTATGGTCCTCTTAGAACTTAAAGTCCTTTTTCTCTTACTGAAAGTATTTCATATATTATCATTCTATTGAGGGTAATATTTTGGATGGTGATTTGGAGGGCCTAATGTTTTTCTGGAAATCATACCTCATAGATGTTGTTGTGCATCCCCACACTTCTCCTCCTTCATCCCCCACCCCTGGTCAAAATCTAACACAGATAATCTGAAGACCATCAAGAAACTAAGAGAGAGGATTCCATCACCCATATCCACAATACATGAGGGTTCTGGAGTCAGGGCTTGGATTCAAGGTGCTGGAATCTGTACAGAAAGCCTCCAGCCTCTAGGTCTAAGTAGTGAACTGTCTTTCATCTGCTCGAAGAGACATAAGGTTGAAACATTTATAAATATTCTGATTCTTCCTTTAGATATGATGCAGAGCCAATTGATGACTTTGCTATTGTCATCGAAAGTTAACATTTGGCATGTGTTTTACTACCGAGTTGAGTTGGTTCATAATTGTACTCTTCCCTTTAATCAGTTGGGGGCTGGAGCAATCAAGACTGGTGTGGTACATAGCTGTCTTCTGAATCCAGTTGAAAATGGATGTTGAGACCTCACTCCTTATCATCTTGTTTCTGTTTTTTTTTCTTTTTTATCTTTTGTTGGATTTTGTGGACTAGGTGAGGAGGAAACATTAGCAGTCATTTTTCCCTTCTTTAAAGAGGACAGAATTGCCAGGGCATGGGCTCTATGCTTCAGTATAGTATCTTTATGTCAATAACCTCTTTAATTTGACAAGCTGGCTTATGAGCAGAAGATAGGGTCTGTACCTTGGGATCAATCATTTGACCACTAGATGTATAGACTGGTCAAAATAGTTCTGTTAAACTTTAATAGTGAAAATGATATTAACTGCTGTTGGGAAAGCATAGGAATAAAGCAAACTTGGAGACTGGCATAAAAAAATAGAAGTACACTGGTCTCCTAATATTGATTATTCCATGAAGTCATTTATTTTAAAATGTACAGTGCATCACTTCTTATTCTAAGATATTCTGCCTTTTCAACTCCCTGCACCAGCCTTCTCCAGCCAAAATACCGGTATGAGGATGGAGAACCAGAGCAGCATGTCTGAATTCCTCCTCCTGGGGCTCCCCATCTGGCCAGAGCAGCAGGGCGGGTTCTTCTGCCTCTTCCTGGGCATGTACCTGACCACAGTGCTGGGGAACCTGCTCATCGTCCTGCTCATCAGGCTGGACTCTAGACTCCACACCCCCATGTACTTCTTCCTCAGCCACTTGGCCTTCACTGATGTCTCCTTTTCATCTGTCACTGTCCCCACAATGCTGATGAATATGCAAACACAGCATCTGTCCATCTCCTACAAAGGGTGCATTTCACAGACATATTCTTTCATATTATTTGCTGACTTGGACAGTTTCCATAGGCCTTTCCAACTTCAATGGCCTATGATAGGTACATGGCCATCCGCCACCCTCTCCATTATACAGCCATCATGAATCACGGTCTTTGTGTCATGTTGGTGGTTGGGGCCTGGGTCATTGCTTCTGCTTGTGCTCTTTTGCATACACTACTCTTGGGCTAACTGTCCTGTGCTGACACCATTCCACACTTCTTCTGTGACCTTGCTGCGCTTCTCAAGTTGTCCTGCTCAGACACCTCCCTCAATCAACTGGTAATCTTTACGGCAAGACTAGCAGTCATCATGCTTCCATTCTTCTGCATTCTGGTTTCTTATGGCCATATTGGAGCCACCATCCTCCGGGTTCCCTCTGCCAAGGGCATCTGCAAAGCCTCGTCCACTTGTGGATCCCACCTCTCCGTGGTGACTCTTTATTATGGGGCAATTATTGGCCTATATTTTCTTCCCTCATCCAACAGCACCAATAAAAAGAACATAACTGCTTCAGTGATACACAGTGGTCACGCCCATGTTAAACCCTTTCATTTACAGCCTGAGAAATAAAGACATGAAAAGAGCTTTGAGAAAACTCTTGAGTAAGAAAACATATTCTTCCTACTGACATTTACCTTTATTTTAAAATATCCAATTAATCTTATTTCCTCAATTAAATGTAAATAGAAATTACTAAAATTATAGCTCACTTTTCTTTTATCCTTATCTGTGACTCGGAAATCTTTGCTGACATTATTCTCACATGTGTTAGAGGAAACAGTTAAGTAAGATATACTTTGTAGTAATTTATTGGCTCTTGTTTGTATAAGGAGATTGGAGAATAATTTGAGGATGCTATGTCACTTTGGCTGGAATCATTAAAACATCAGGGTTAGTCCTTCCCCAAATTTTGAAATTTGATAGAAATTGTATTCAGGCTTTTCTACTTTTATTTCCAAGGGATTTTCCATTTTTGTGATGATGTGGCTCCTCTTTCACTCAGGGGCCCAGGTATGCATGGACTCTGGGCCCTCCTAGAAGTTCCAGAGCTAAAGAGCTAAAATTTACTCTCCTTACATAAAGATTAACACACTGCTTTCTTGTCCTCCAGGAATAGGTTTGCTCTCTATCTTTGGATTTCAGCAGTTTGACTGTGATGAGCCTAGGAGTGATTTTGTACAATTTATCTTTCTTTGCGTTTGGTCAGCTTCTTGATTCTATATAAGTTGATGTCTTTCACCAAAGTTGGGAAATATCAGACTTTCATTTCTTCACATAAATTTTCACCACCATTACCTCTTGTTTCTTTCCTTCTGTGACTCAAACTGTACTTATTTTGAACAACTTGCTATTATAGTAGAAACCAATGACTTTCTGTCTACATCTTTGCAAGCTTTTTTCTCTTTTTTACTCAGATTGGAACACTTATTTTGATCCTTAAAGTTCACAAACTCTCTTTCTGAAAGTGATTTTTTTCCTTTCAGATATTTAATGTTTAATTTCAGTACTCCTTTTAGGTTTTCATTAGTGTTTCCAATTTTCTGCTGAGATTCTCCATCTGTTCACTTATTTTATCTACCTTTTCCTTTATGTCATTAAACGTACTTAGGATGACTTCTTCTATGTCTTTTTTTGTCCAGTTCCAGTATGTATGTTTTCTTATAGTCTGTTACTATTCACTGTCCCTTCTTTTTATTGTGGTGCACTTTTTATCCACTTCTTCATGTGTTTAGTAATTTTTCAATGTTTTCTGGTAATTCTGGATGGTGCATTTTGTAGGGAGTGTGGTTTATGTTGAATTATTTTAAAGTGTCGAATTCTGTTCTGGCAGGTAGTTATATTTTTGGTAGATTCCTTTAATGCTTTCTGGACTTGTTTCAGTCTTTGTTATGACAGCTTTTTCCTTAGTTCTTGGACATGTCCTCACTCTAGAGCTAGTCATACTCCTAGGGCATGGCGTTCCTTGAGTTTCATCTGAATATGTGGGGTGCTCAGTGTGGTCTCTCTACTCTGGCTAGACCAGACACTAATGACACCACCACCACTCCATGGCCTCTGTAGCAGATGTCTCTGAAAAACCTCTGATCAGTCTTGCCCTGTGCATTCTCAACCCAGTCTTTGGCGAAGTTTCATGTTTAAACTGCCCCCCCTCCGTATGTTTCTGAGTTTTGTGCAGCATTATTGTTTTAGGTACCTTGTCACACTAATTCCAATTACTTCAGCAGACCCAAATTCCAATCTCAGACTCCTCACATCTGAGACCAGCACTCTGAATTTGAGCTGTGGTCTGGAAAGTGACCCCTGGTGATAAAACAGGGGAAGTGTGCATTGTGTTTAACATGTCTTTTTTTTTTTCAAGAATCACAAGTCTTCAAGTTTAAGGGCTGCCTACTCTGTTATGGATGGAAATACACGCTAGATAATTTATTTTATGCTTTTTTTCTTTTCTAATATATGTATTTATTTATTTATTTTTATTTTAAATTTTTATTTAAGAAAACAAACAATACACTTAGAACCACCAAAAATGGATATCTTAGTCAGCTTAATCATAGGCATATTTAAATAAAGTATCCACATACTGTGTTGGCACAGTAAATTTCACAAATCAATTTAAAATTAATGCAATAAGGGAAAAATCCACAAATTCAGAGAGCAAAGTTCTTAAATTCTAAGTATTAAACACTAACTTAGATACCATTTGATCAGCTGTCAAAACTGTGAATGTTCTCAAAATATCAAGAAGAAAGTTCTTACAAATATCTACATTGCTATAGTAATGACATATGTTACTAAATATTTTCCTGATTTCAGGAAAATATGAAGATACAAATATTTTTACAGTTAATATATGGAAATCTAAACCACCTAAAATGCATATCTTGGTTAGCTTATCTATAGGCATATTAAAAATATATATACCTAAGTAATCATCTAAAAGCCTGTTTATACAATATGTCTCATAAACGAATTTAAAATTAAAGCAAGGAAGGAAAAAAATCTATAAATACAGATATCAGAGTTACTTGAATTCTAAATATTAAACAATTTTTAAAATATCATCTGTTAACCATCAAAACTGTGTGTGTTCTCAAAGCATCAAGTAAAAAGTTATTACAAATACCAGCTTTGCTATAGTAGTAAGTAATATTACTAAATATTTTCAAATTTTTTATTTCAGGACTTTATTTGATCTAATATTACTATAACTGCCTATAGTTTTTTAAAACCTTTTTTGTTGTAAAATATCACACACACACACACACACACAAAGGAAAGAAAGAAAAAAAGCAACAATTTTCAAAGCACACCCCAACAAGCAGCTACAGAACAATTCCCAGAGTCTGTCATGAGCCACCATTCTCAACCTCCCAGATTTTTCCTTCTAGCTGGTCCAAAACACTGGTAGCTTTATCAGAGTCATAATAATGGAATCATACAGTATCTGTCCTTTTGTGTCTGACTTATTTCACTCTGCATTGTGTCCTCAAGGTTCATCCATGTTGTCATATGTTTCAGGACATCATTTTGTCTAAATGCGGCACGATATTCCATTGTATGTATACAACACATTTTGTTTATCCACTCGTCTGTTGATAGATACCTGGATTGTTTCCATCTCTTGACAATTGCGAATAGTGCCACTATGAACATCGGTGTGCAAATGTCTGTTTGCACCACTACTCTCAACTCTTCTGGTTATATACGGAGTACTGGTATTGCTGGGTCATAGGACAACTCAATATTTAGTTTTCTGAGGAATCACCAAACTGATTTCCACAGTGGCTGAACCATTTTACATTCCTACCAACAGTGAATAAATGTTCCAATTTCTCTGCATCCTCTCCAACATTTATAGTTTCCTGTGTGTTTCATAGCAACCACTCCTATAGGTGTGAGGTGATATCTCATTGTCATTTTCATTTTCATTTCCCTTATAGCCAATGACTAATAGCCAATAAGCAGCTCTTCATGTGCCTTTTAGCCATTATATTTACTCTTCAGAAAAGTGCCTATTCCTCTGTCCATTTTATGATTGGGTTGTTTGTTCTTTTGTTGTTGAGCTGTATAATTTCTTTATGTACACAGGATATCAAACCTCTATCTGGTATGTGGTTTTCAAATATTTTCTCCCATTGAGTTGGCTGCCTCTTCATCTTTTTAACAAAGTCCTTTGAGGCACAGAAGGTCTTGATCTTAAGGAGTTCCCATTTGTCTATTTTTTCTTTCATAGCTTGTGCACTAGGTGTAAAGTTTAAGAAACTACCTTCTATTACTCCCAGATTTTTTCTTCTAGCTGCTGCAAAACAGCTAGAAGATCAGGAATATGTTTCCCTACATTTTTTTTTCAAGAATTTTTATGGTACTGGCTCTTACATTTAGGTCTTTGATCTATTTCAAATTAATTTTTGTAAGGTGTTAGGTAGGGGTCCTCTTTCATCCTTTTGACTATTGAAATCCAGTTCTCCCATGTCCACTTATTGAAATGACTATTCTATCCCATTTCAGTGGGCTTAGGGGACTTACCGAAGATCAAATGTCCATAAATTTGGTGGTCAATCTCTGCACTCTCGATTCCATTCCACCAGTCAGTCCTTCTGTCTTTGTTCCAGTCCTATGCTGTTTTGACCACTGTGACTTTATAGAAAGCTTTACAGTCAGGAAGTGACTGACCTCCCAGTTCACTCTTCTTTTTTAGGATATCTTTAGTATTTGATACCCAAGCTCAACTCCCAGCACCTCAGGACTTTGCAGTCCTGGGTATTTTTCTCACCATCTCCTATTTTGTTTCCTGGAGCAGGAGTGAACTCACTCCACTCGGTCCGCCACTTCCCAGAAGTTTAATATAGGTATTTAAATCTTTACATTTCTATTTATGAACCACATTACCTGAACCCCACAAGTCCAATGTGGATTTATTGTGATTTCTTTTTGATAAATTCATTATATAGAAGTTTATTATTTAATTGGAGTTTTCTTAATTTTTTATTGTGGTATGACATAAATACTTTCTTAAGCGCACCCATTTTTATGGGCCAATCTATTTGTATTTCTTCATCTGCATACACTAATGAAATGAGGTGAAAATATAGACCATTTCCAGCACCACAGAAAGCTTTCTTCTTCCCCTTCATATCAAATCCTCCCAGAGTACATGATCATTTGATCTCTGTCATCACTGATTAGTTTGCATGCTTTTGAACTTCAATTAATTGGAACTATACAGCATATAACCTTTTATATATGAGAGTTATCCTTCAACATTATTAAAGTGATTCATCTATATTGTTGTATACATCAGTAGTTCATTATTTTCTGCAGTATTCTACAGTAATCTACAGAATGAACATATGATAACCTAGTTTACCATTTTCTAGCTGGTGGATTGTTGGATGGTCTCTGTTTTTGTCTATTAAGAATAAAATTTCAAAGAACATTCTCATACAGGTTATCTATTGAGCACAAACATTTGATTTTGCTATACACATAACCAGGAGTGGAAATGCTGCTTCATGGATCATACACTGCTTAGCTTAAGTTGTTCTCCCCACACTCTAAGACATTATAAGTTCATAGTTTTTAAGAAAATAGGGTAATGACACATACATACAAATAATGCTATGGAATAGGGATCTAAGTAACAACTTCTACATATACAAAAGTCAGATAAATGATGCAATTTGCACTGCCATGGTAGTGCAGAAAAGATGAACTTTTAAAATAAATTTTAAAACCTCATTATTAATATGAAAAATGATTTAAATCAATTCCTTTCGCACATTACATTAAAACAGTCAATTCCATATATTTCAAAGAGTTACAAGTACTGAAGGCAAATTTTAAATTTTTACATAAAGGCAAGGATCTTATTTTTACGTAGCTGGGAAGTATTTCTTTTCCTTCTTAAAATTCAGATATAATTGGTTTAAATCACCATGCAAAATCACAAGATTTTAGTAGCTGATGCCAATTCAATAGTTTATTGTGGGATGAAAAACCCCAAGTGCAATTATAACGAGGTCCTGCTAAATTGTTATCAAAGCATTTCCTATTGATATTCAATTATTCTAACTCCTGGTGGTCCCTAGCTCAGCTTTTTACCACATGGAATTAATTAGAACAGGGGCATGAGCTTCGTTCTAGGGACTCAATTGGCTTCTATTTTCCAGGCTCACAAACTTTCCCCTGACTCTGAACAATGTTTTGCCATGTGAGCTGCTTGTTGTAAAGTATTGGTATTTGTGTGTGTGTCGAATTAGTATTGATATGTTTGAATGCAAAGGACATTTACCTTGACACAGACCTACAGTACCACATCAGCCAACTGAATTCTGCTCTGTAGCTGTTTATGCAAATACAATAAATGATATCAGAGTATATCCTTAGCCTCTGCCACTTTTGTTATTTCATATCTTTTCCTTATTGTCTATAAAATGGAATGACTGCCATTTATTTCTCAAAGAAGTACTTTTAAATCAAGAACTAATGAGCATACAAATACTGAAAGATGCATCAGTAATTTTAAGTATAATAAAAATAAGACATTCGTAGATTATTAAAAAAAAAAGTAACAACCTTCAAATGATGCAAGACATTTGCAGTATGCACAATTGAAAAAGTATTCATTTCCAAATCTTGAAGAATGTCTACAAGATGGTAAACAAAAGAGAAACAATCTAATATAAAAGGAGGAAAAAAGACATCCATGTATTTCATATAGAGGAATCTGGTAGCAATAAGGGTATTGATGGGTCTTGTAAAAGGGCTAGGTGGGTCTCTTAGTTGGAAGATGTCTTTTACTAAGCAATGATTCAGGGACCAGGTTCAGTTATCTCTAGCAAGGGTAATGTGCTCTCAGCCAAGAGTGGAAAAGACCCACATGCAACTTTGAAATCCTGATCAGGAAATAACACCCATTCTTTCCACTGGGGAGAGCGTATTACCTAGAGTAATAGGAAAGTGTCAACTACTTCCCAATGACAATGAAACAATTGGAAAGGAAGTTGTGATGTTTTGGTGGAAAACCATCTCTCCCACAAATACCCAATAAATACAGACCAACATGCTCTATCTTAAAAACTATGGTTATGCTAAGATATCCATTTTTGGTGGTTCTAAGTGCATTGCTTGTTTTCTTAAATAAAATAATAATAATAAGGGAAATAGAAAGTAAACCCCAATGAGATATAATTTTGTATTTCTCTGCGAAAAATTTACCAAGTGTTGGTAAAAAGGTAAGATAATAGGGCTGATGACTGGGGTTTTAAATTAGTATACCCACTTTAGAAGAGAGTTTACCAGGCAGAATTATGCAGAGCATACTCATGGCCTACAATCCAGTAATTGTTCTTCTGGACACATAATTTTCAGACTCTCTTGCATACATGAATTGACTGCATATAAGACTGTTCATAACACACTGCTCATAGTCACAAAATGCTGAAAAGAAATAAAACGTCACTACAATGTTCTAGAAAATGGAACACATAAATAAGTTATATAGTCAGAGTGGAATATTATACAACATGAATGAATTTTACAAAGACGATATTAGATGACAAAAGCAAAAAATGCATTATTATTCCATTTACATGCACTGCTAAATAAAATTGAAGGATCAGTGTAGAAGGGTTAAAACTACAAATAAAGGAAATGAAATACTGAAAATATTAAAGATACTGGATACCTTCAAGAGAGGAAGAAGAGACCATTGAAGAAGAGACACAAGGGGTTTCAACAATGCTGTTAGTTTTTTATGTCATATATATAAATATACATATCATATATAAAACATCCATATATATTTAAACTGTATATATATATATGCTCCTTTGTATGCTATTTTAATATTTTTAAAGTTTAAAATAAAAAATAAAATTTCCAGTAAAATATATTGAAAGATTGCTCAAGGGTGCATGTGTAGTTTATGGGTTAGAATGCCCACCTTTCATGAGGGAGACCCAGGTTCGATTCCTGGACTATGAAACCTCCCCCCAAAATAGATTGCTCAAGTCTGAAAAGCATTCAAAGGATTTAAAAGACACAGCCTTGGACCTCACACATGCAGTGCTTTGAGAACCACCTCCACTCAATATCACTGGTTTGGTGGCACCAGGCTAGCTGCTAAACCTCTCTGATTTGTAATTCCCTTCTTTACATTTGTTAGAAGGAAATGGAATAATGGCTATGAAAATGCCTGTCAAAGTAACTGGAATATAGTTATGAAGTTGGTTACTTTTGCCTTGAGTAGCAGCAGTTATGTTCTCATGGACTAAAAACAAAGCTTGAACATTTTCTATGAAAATCATATTTATGCACTTGGGAAAGGAAGTACTTTTTCTCTTTTAAAATTCAGATGTATTTTGATTAAACTACAATGAGGTACTCCCTTGAATTCAATTCGGATTGCCTGGATTTCCTGATACCCAGCCTAAGCACTCTCAGTCCTATACCCTGAAAGGCTGAACCTCCTTATCAGAACAGAGTCACCCATAATTACATCACTACCTAAGGAATCACTTTACAGTCTCTATTCTCACTGCCATGCCTTACTTCCAGTTGGCCATCCTAGGACACAGAGGATTCCAATCAAGTCTGAGTTCACTACCTGAGCCTGGAATATTTTCCTGTCTTTTTTTCTGTAGAGAAGTACCTCATTTCAATTTGTGGCAAGGCTTCACTGAATTAAAAAAAAACTATAAAAAACAGTAATGCACATGTCACCATTATTTTATTCTCACAACTAAAAACCAAAATCTGGGTGATGGATAAGAAATTTGAAATAAAAGTAAAACCAGATTACTAATTAATGTCATTCAAAAAAATTAGAAAAGTATTACAGAATTAAATACAAAAATAAAATCATGAAACTATTATTTCTTGAGAAAAGAAAGGTTCTGTTAAATAAAGACTGTAAACTATAAAAACAAAAATGATAAGAAGCTGTGACAACAAAAAATGTTACATTTGTATTACAAGAAATACCATATACAAAGAGAAAAGTTCTAGGAAATGTCATTGGACAGGTATAAGTTTTAATACTCCAAAATAAACAGAAAAAACTACACAGAACAGAAAACTAAGCTCAAGATGAAATAGATCGAGTAGAAAGAGGGCCAATCAAGATTCAATAAGAAACAGCTATTCCGAGAGGAAAAGATGCTCATGCTGCATGTACAGGCAGTGTAGGTCTTGTATCCAAGTGATAAGGAAAACTGCCCATCATGGTGAACATGTTCCTTTACTGAATATATTTCCCAGAGCGCCTTTCATATCCCGATTCCTCAGACTATAGATAAAAGGATTTAGCATGGGCGTGACCAGAGTGTACAATATGGCCACAACGACATCCTTATCATTGGAGTTACTGGATGAGGGGAAAAAATATAGTCCAATTATTGCTCCATAGTACAGAGACACCACAGAGAGGTGGGAGCCACAGGTGGAGAAAGCTTTGCATACCCCCTTGGCTGAGGGGACCCTCAGGATGGTGGCCCCAATGTGGCCATAGGAGACAAGGATGCAAATGAATGGGAGAGTAATGACTACCACCCCCACAGTGAGGATAACCAGATCATTGATTGTGGTGTCAGAGCTGGACAGCTTAAGCAGGGCAGAGAGGTCACAGAAGAAGTGGGGTATGGTGTTGTCTCCGCAGAAAGAGAGATGGGTCAGGAGGAGGGTGTGCACCAGGGCACTGGCACAGGATAGGGCCCAAGACACGGTTACCAGCAAGAAACACAGACTCTGACTCATGATGGTGGTGTAGTGAAGGGGGTGACAGATGGCCACGTACCTGTCATAGGCCATCGAGGTGAGGAGAAAGCTGTCGAGATCACCATAAAATAAGAAGAAGTACACCTGAGAAATGCACCCAGCATAGGAAATGGATTGACTCTGTGTCAGCATGTTCATCAGCATTTTTGGAGCTATGACTGATGAAAAAGAGACATCAGTGAGGGCCAGGTGGCTGAGGAAGAAGTACATGGGGGTGTGGAGGCGAGAGTCCAGCCTGATGAGCAGGATGATGAGCAGGTTCCCCAGCACCGTGGTCAGATACATGCCCAGGAAGAGGCAGAAGAACCGGCCCTGCTGCTCTGGCCAGATGGGGAGCCCCAGGAGGAGGAATTCAGACACAACACTCTGGTTTTCCCACCTCATGCTGCTCTTTGTTGCTGGAGAGGAAAAGAGAGTTGGAGATATGAAAGATGAGAAATCATCACAACCATCACGTAACGAGAATGCTATTTTGAACCCATCGTTATGGTGAATTTTAACCCAAGATATCTCATACAATCTGGCCTCAGGTTATTATGCATCTACCTGGAAGCCAAAGCAACCTCTTTTGGAGAAGCAATGAACATCAGAATTATTTACCGGATCATACCAGTTTCAAACTTGAGGATTCCAGGAGTTCATGACAGAAATCTGAGATTAGGAAATCAGGTTCAGGATTATATCAATTACTAGTTTTTAGAAAGACTACTAGAGACCCTGTGCTTAGTCTCTTGCTCTCTCTTAACCTTCCTTATTCCTCTCACATACTCTTTGGCTAATGCTTTATTTCCTGGATTGGATCAAGATAAAATAATCCAGTAGTTGCTCTGATTCTTCCAGAAATCAGGATTTGGAGACTTGGTAGAAACATATGAAACCAGTCAAGGCAAGAACACTGATGAAATCTATGCAGATAAAAGTTCTAGCACCATACTTTGTAATAAAGCTGCATGTTTTTTAACAAAACTCCTTCCCAATCCTTGACATTTTCAGTCTATCATTCCTCTTTCTAAATGAATGTTCAGAGAACCAGGAAAACAAAGACTCATTGGTCTTCTGAGTTCCCATTTTACTTATTCCCTCAATTCAAAGCAGATCACTCTTACTCAAATCCCCAGAACACCTAGATTTAATGCCAGTGACTCATACTGGATATTTCTCTTGTTCTATTTCTAACCCTCCTTATAGTCTGCTAATTCTGTCATTCCTCTCTCTTTTTTTCTTCAGGTCAGCAAGTCTTAGTCTTACTCTTATAAACATTCAAAAACAATAAGGAAAAATATGATGGTTCAACCTATTAGAGATATAACTCGTGCAATATTTAAAGACTATCAATCTCAGTCTTTCTTTCTTTTCTTTTACAAGGGCAGGTACCAGGAATTGAACCCGGGTCTCAGGCCTGGCAGGCGAGAACTCTGCCACTGAGCCACTGTGGCCCGCCCCAAAGTCTTTCTCTTTGAGTGCTCAGAAGGTGCTTCATTATAAGATTCATCTCCTCTTAAGGATAAACTAATGTTTCTGATATTTATAAAATTCTCAAATTTGAGAAAGGTGGCCTCTAAAAATCCCTGTGCTATTCAGTCCATTATGTTAAAGTTCCAGCTATGGTATTATCTAAGAATTACATTCAGTTTTACAATTCATTAGCATGTTATTATTAGTCAATTTATTAGAATAAAGTTATAGTTAGCTGTCTGATAGGCATTTAGGTTGTTTCTAGTATTTTGCTATTTCCAACAATGTTACAATAAATAGCAAAGTTAATGTGTCATTTTCTACATGGGCAAATGCATCTGTAGGATAACAAGAAATCGAATTGCAGGGTATGTACACTCACAGTCTTGATAGATATTGTCAGATTAAAAGAGGCTAATGTGATGAGGAAACTTATTCAAGGAGGATTCTTTACAATGAATCCTTAATAAGAAGAGCCTGCCATATAAAGATTCTAGAAATGGGCATTCTAAATAGAAGCAGCAGAAAGTGTAAGACCTTGAGAGACAAAAGGGCTAGGTATTGAGGAGCAGAGAAAATTAAAGAGCATAGGGAGCAAGGGAAAGATATGAGATTGTAGAATTATTTAGGAGCCAGATTATGTAAGTCCTTTTCCACCATAACAGAAAATTTCAGTAGAAACCCCTTAAAATATGTAAGAGAGTAGTTCAAACATTCTAAAGATCTTTCAGAATACTGAGTGAAGAGGCGATCATAAGAAGTCAAGTGTTACAGGAGGAATCTTAATAGAAGGCTATTGCAGGTTTAAAATAATAGCTGCTTATATCAGGATTGTAGCAATGGAAATAAAGGAAATTGAAGAGAAGTGGGACATTTGAAGGAAAATCCAACAAGACTCACATGTAGATGAAAGATAAATGAAAGGAGATCATTTTTGTCGTGTTCTCTCAAAGTGTGGTAGATGGTCAATTTCTAGATTATTTTAGGTGGAGCTGTCTGTCTATCATACTCATATTCTGGTTTCAGGAGGGGTAGAGTAATGCCAGGAATTAGAAACACACCCTGAATACATGCACTCAGAAGCACACAAACACTTATACGGCTGAATGTAAATTATACTCCTGCTCTGACCTGCTCCCCTGAGTGAAGCGCACAGATACCTTCAGCTACAAGGCACAGGACAGTTCTTCCATTTCTGTCTGCAAGACCAGAATCCAGTAAAGTTGGTCTAAGGGTCTCAAGGAGGCATTATAAAAGGGAGAAGAGTCAACAGTTCACAATCAAACAAGGAAAATATATTCACACTCTTGTTCACAGCTCCTGAGGAATGGGCCTGAGATTTAACTTTGCAAACCATGGAAAGGACCCAGGAGAAAAGGAATCCCCAAGTTTCAAATTAAAGACAGAGTGAATAATTGCTTCATTTTCCCTTGAGGAAAGAATGGTTCGTCAATAGCAGATAATAGAAGAGTTTCCCTTTGGAAGAATAATGATAATAACCACAAAAACTACTCGTAGGAATTTGATGACTCATAAGGCTTTTCATATTGGAAAAATGCAAGTCAGAGTCCACTCAAGCTGGAAGGTGAATGTGTTAACCTTAGGTCTCTTGTTTCTGAGCCCCATGTTTTTTCAAGAACACTAGAACCACTAATGCTTTTGCTGTTTGACAGTGAAGGAGCCCAGGGGGAGTGAGAAAGAGTTTTTATAAATCTTCGTGTTCCTGTCCCCAAATGTAGAGTCAGATCAAGTTTATCAAAGTATTATTGAAAGATATTCAAGAGATGGCTTCCAATAAACTACTTATAAAATTGATTCCAAATTAATTTTGTATGTCTGCAGGTCCATTTCTTCAATGCCAGGTAGAAGATGAATGCACTCATGCCCATTTTTCAATGTGAAGAAGTGTAAATATTCATAAGGTATTAAAAATTTCTGTTCTGTTTTTGTGTTAAAATCAATCTTCCCTTGTAACTGTTATTTAAATGAAGAAATTTTGTAAGGTATTTGGACTTCAGAAATTGTTGCTGAGTCCTATGAATGATAGTTGCCCTGATTATAATGTCACAGTTGACCTGCCTGATTTTTCGAAAGTCAAGATTTGACAAGATTTCCTTTTCACACCAGAAGACCATTGACAAATCTCTTTTCGTACATGCATGGAGACAAAAATAAAATCACTGACTGTGTTACATTTGTTATTTAATTAAACGGTATGAGAATCTCAGTCTCTTTGAGATAACAATTGAAATTACTACTTCCCCAAGTATCATAAGCCAATTCCTGGGATATTTTCATCTTTATCGTCTGCTACTCCAACTCCCACCCACCTGTCTGGGAGCTTTTTAAAACCTATTCCCCTGTAAGAACTTATAATTTACTAGAAAAACACACGCATGCATGCACGTACAACAAAACCAAAAAATGGGCACAAAAGATTAATAAGAATTTCACAGAAGGGAGACTCAAATGAGCTAACAATCATACAAAAGATGCTCAACATCATTAGTAATCAGAGAAAAACAAATGAAAACTTCATTAAGATTCAATTGTATATCAATTGATTAGACAAATTAGATTTGACACTACTTTTTGTTGACAATGGTGTGTATTAACTAGAAGATATGTATATTGATATATACATATATGAATAAAAACTTCTAAAGTCAACCATATATATCAAAAGTCATTAATTTCATCTAAGATGGCAAATTTATTGGCATACAGATCTTCCTTATATTTCCTTGTTAGTTGTTAATATCTGTGGCATCTGTAGCAATGACACCACTCTCACATCTGATATTGGTAATTTGGGTCTTCTCTCTTTTTTTCCTCATCAGTCACATTAGTGGTTTATCAATTTCACTGATCTTTTTGTTTCATTTAGGTTTCTTTATTTTTCTCTTTTCTAATTTGTTGATTTCTGTTCTGATCATTATTCTTTCCTTTCTTCTGTTTACTCTGGCTGTAATTTGTTCTTCATCTCATCTTAAAGAATATGAGGTCATTGATTGGAGGTCTATTTTCTTTACTAATATAGGCATAAGTAAGTGCAGTTTTGGGTTCAATTGTGTCCCCCTGAAAGACAAGTCCTAACTTCTAAAATCCTGTGTTTGTGACTTTATTTGGAAATAAGGTCTTTAAAGATGTGAGTAGTTAAGATGAGGCCAACCTGGATTAGGGTGGGTCCGTATAAGAGGGACAGATTGGGATACACAGAGAGAGATGCAGAGGAGAGTACCATGTGACAACTGAGGCTTAGATTGAAACTCAAGTTTTACCGATAACTGCTAGAAGATAGGGAGGCATGAAACAGATTCTTCCGAAGAAAAGCTCAGAGAGAGCTGTATTAATCAAGATTCTCGAGGGAAACAGAAACAATTGGAGATATCTGTATATATTATGATATTTTTATAAATTGTCTCACAGGATTGCAGGGATTCCATAAGTCAGGTCACAAGCTGGGAATTCCAGTGAAGGTTTTTGTTGAATTCTCTAGAACAATTTGATTGGCTAAAGCAGAGGTAGAAATTCTGACTAATGAAATAAGCACTTCTCCTTTTAAAGCCTTCAACTGATTGTTTGACACTTCTCTCAATGTTGAAGGCAATGTCTTCAGTTGATTGTAGATGTAATCAGCCATTGATGCAATCAGTGTACTGATGAATTAAGTACAGGAACTGTCCTTACAATAACAATTGAAACAGTGCTTACTTAAATACTAACAATCAGGCCAATGCTTGACCAGTGAGCACCATAACTTGCCCAAGTTGACACATGAAATTAACATCACACCAACATAAAATAAAACTGTGTCACTTCTTAAGTTAGTGAGAACATCAGTTCTTATATCGTATGTGTAATTATGAAAGGAGGACTTAATGTGTTTAATTTTCCACAGCAAGATAAGGAAATAAGGAAGTGCTTTCACCGCTTGGAATAATAATTCCTTATACATGAAAATAAATCTAATGTTTTAGAGATTGTTGATTAAAACATTTATTGCTGTTCATTTCAGTTCTATAGATGACACAGACTGGAAAGGAATATTAAAAGGAAACTTGAAAAGATGTAAAAAGCAAAGACAGTTATCTGCATAATTTTTCAAGAAATCAATGTTGATAGCATAACTGATTCAGCTATGAATATAAGTGGGTTATTTTCCTTTGAGCAAAAAATCTTTCCCCTATAAATTCTCCCTGGTAAATACAAAAACTCCTGGAACTGAATAAAAAAGAAATAGACAATCTGAATCAACTATAACAAGTAAAGAGAGGGAACTAGTAATCAAAACACTACCCACAAATAAAAACCCAGCTTCAGATGGTTTCACCTTGAATTTTGCCAAATATTTAAAGATGAACTAATACCAATTCTTTACAAATTCTTCCAAAGAAATAAAAGAAGAGAACTTATCTCCAGAATATTTAAAGAATTACTAAACTCAATAATAAAAAGACAAATGATACTATTACAATATGTATAAAGGATATGGATAGATATTTCTCCATGGAAGATATGACAAAGGATGAATAAGCACATAAAAAGATGCTCAATGTCATTAGTTAACAGGTTAATGTAAATCAAAGCCATAATAAGATAATACTTTACACCTATGGGATTGCTTGAGTGAAAAAAATCCGATCATAACAAATGTTTTCTAGAAAGTAGAAAAACTGGAACTCTCACACAATGCTAGTTGGGATGTAAATGGTTCAGCCACTTTGGAAAACTGTCTGGCAGTTCTTCATATGATAAAACATAAAGTTACCGTATGACATGGCAATTCCACTCTTAAATATCCACACATGATAAATTCAAACATATGTATATACATAAACTTATACATGAATACTTATAGCAGCATAATTCATAATGCTGAAAGATAGAAGCAATCCAAATGTCCATCTGCTGATGAATGGCTAAACAAAATGTAGTATATTATGCAAACAATGGAATATTATTTGGCCATGAAGAGAAATGAAATATTGATACATTATACAACAAGGCTGAACCTTGAGAACAATTTGCTAAGTGAAAGCAATCTGTCAGAAAGACCATGTATTATATGATTCCATTTATATGGAATGTCCAGTACAAGGAAATTCATAGAGATGGAGAGTAGAATAGTGGTTGTCTACAGCTGGAGGGAGTTTCTGGGGGAAGACTGATGGCTAGTGTTACATAGATTTTTCTTTTGAGGTTATGAAAATGCTCTAAAATTTTATATGATGATCATTGCCTATGTCTGTGAGTCTACTAAAAACTATTGCATTGTACATTTCACATGGGTAAATCACATGGTACATGAACCATATCTCAATAAAGCTGTTAAGAAAAGTTCTCACCAATCCCCTTTCATGTCTCTGCTCCTTATAGAATAGATGAAGGGGTTCAGCATGGGGTGATCCCTGTGAATATCACATAACCAACAATGTAATTTTAATTGTTAAAAGCCAGGACTTTGCATATATTCAGTGGCAGACACACCGAATATAGTGGCCCCAGTTTAGCCATATTAGACTATGATGCCAATAAACAGCAAGACAAATAGTAGTTCTACTGCAATTGCAATGATCAACTCAATGAGGTTAGCCTGAGCAGGACACCCTGAGTAAGGCAGTCAATTACAACCAAAGAATATTTTAAAAATACAACAGCAAAACTACCCTGTATGAGAGATGAATTGGCGTTGAGTCTGCATGTTCACCAGCATCTTAGGAATGGTGCCAGAAAAAAAAAATGACATTAAGGAAGGCCACGTGACATGGGGATTTTGCAGTGAGGGTTCTGCCTGATGAACTAGGTTCTCTGGCAGAGAGAGAAGGCACATCCCCAGGATCAGGGAAAATAATGCACCTTAATGCTCTCACCAGAAAGAAATCCAGGAGGCAGAATTCTAAAACCTGCTCTGATTCATTCCATGACCATCTTTTCTGCTCTGGATGAAAAAGATCAGAAAATAACAGGGACTAAGAAATGGATTATCACTAGCAAATGTACATTATAACCATTCTTATGGAGATAGTGAATTTCTAGACAAACATCAATGCATTGTCTGCATACTTTCTTCTTAAACATTCAGTATGAATAAGGAGTGTAAATTCAGTCTAGTAATAAAGATACATAAGACTCTAAGGATCAAACAGATTTTGTTCCAAGAAAGTCTCTTATTCAATTGTGGACCAGGTCTGAGCTACCCACTGGAATATAAAAGCAAACAGATTCCTAAGTTTCCTTTGGAGCTTACATATTAGTGACAAGCCTATGCTTTATAGATAAAGTGATCATACAGACTATATAACTTGTTGCCCCAAGTGGAACACTTTTGAAAGTGAAATGAGGCATTGATAATAATTACATAGGGTTATATAAACTGGCCCTTTTCCAGTCATCCAAGTAGATACAGTCATCTGTTTATAACAAGTTTTCTCAGGCCAGGCCTGAGAATTCTTTATTTGAAACAGGGGTTGGGGTGTTTTCCTATGAAATATATGATGTTCAGCAACATCACTGGCCTCTACCCACTAGATGCCAGGAGCATTTCCCTGAGGTGTAATAACCCAAAATATTTCTAGACTCTGCCAAATGTCACCTGGGGGCAAAATCCCACCACTCTCTGATAGTGTGCAGGTGCCTCCACCACTGTGGAAGATACTGTGCCATTCACGAGATGGTAGACTGGGAAAGTTGAGCCTATAGATGCTAGATGGAGATAGACCTTAATTTAATACATCTATGATCTTCCCACATAATGAATGTGTGTTTTATGCAAATTATTTATCTCTCTGAACATTAGCTTTGCCTCTATAAAATGCAAATGAGAATAATATATCTTCCCTGTAAGACTGCTGTCAGAGCTAAATTAGATAACATACCTTTAAAATTTAAGTATAGCAGCTGGTTCATAATGTTAGCAATTTTAAACAATGTCTGTGTGTCAACAGGACTTTTCAACCAGTCCAAATCCTGGCATATACCAGTACTTCAGGATCCAGGAAGGATCCCACACATGAATGCAAACCCTAAGAAAACTATTGAATGCAAAGAGTTTATTTTGGAGAGATACAGAATACAGCCTAGGGAAATAGGGAGTGAGGCAGAGAAGGAAGGCAGGTGTTAAAGGATGTTATTAAGCAGGTTACCACTGTCATCAGCTGGGGCCCAATCTTCCAGGAGATGTTTTGGAATCAATATAGGACCCACCTCAGATTGTTTACTAATGGGAGAGGAAGGTGGGATATATAACCATCAACTCCCATCCATCATATACTGAGTGCTTTTCCCAGGGGAAAAAGGCATGAGTCAAACACATTTTTCCAGGCAGAGGGTTGCTGGTGCTTAGTGTCAGAAGTCATTGACATATTCAGAAATGGTGAGAACAAAGAGCTTACCAGAGTCTTTTGTCCCCAAATTAAGGTCACTTTATCATGTCATTGACAGAATATTTGCCAGGCATAACTATTCCTCCCCTTTAACTAATCTTATGCCTGGTTTTCTGTACAGTCCATCCACCTGAAATAGAAAATGAGAGTCTCTTTAAATATAATATGAACTTTCTGGATTTCACAGTGTCCTGAATTGCTACTTGACTGACCTGAGCCTGCCATTTTTTTTCACTTTGAGTTTCTATGGACAACAATAATAGGGAACCACCTCCACAGTCCTTATAATTATCATTGCCCCAATATCTTTCAAAGTATTATATTGATTGCACAAGGCAATGCTTCCCTTTCTACCTATACATCAACCCAATCCATAATAATTATGATTCTTCTCCACTCCACCTAACACCATCAATAGGTTCACTTGCTCTCTGGCCAGAAAGTGATGCAAAACCAGAATCCTATCCTGAGGGTTTTAAGACAACTTCCTGAACTTAGTATTTAAGTTAGGTTCCTCCAGAAGAAGATCCTGAGGTAAGTGTTTGAGTACAAATAGCTTATTAGGGAGATAATTCCAGGAAGAATCAGTAAAGGAGAGGGAAGAGATGTGAAAATTGAAGAGAAGGTAGTCTTTACAAGGGGCTCATTACAGCTGTGCTAATGAATAAGTTACCGCACAACTGAAACTTGGTCTCAATGGGGGACTTCTGAGAAATAGTCCTCTTAGAACATGCATCATAGATGTCCCATACATGGTGCAAGAAAGCTACGGTAATTAACCCCCAACTTCCACCTGTAATTAGCTAAAAGATGCTTCTGAGGATTAAATTCCTAGCTTATCTGGCTGGAGCCAGAACTGAAAGGGAAATTTGCAGCCCTAAATGCCTACATTAAAAATGAAGAGAGAGCTAAAACCAATGACTTAACTGAACAACTGGAGAACCTAGGCAAAAATAGAACAGCAAAGTAACCCCAAAGCAAGCAGAAGGAAAGAAATAATAAAGATTAGAGCAGAAATTAAAAAGATAGAGAATAAAGGAACAATATAAAGAATCACTAAAACCAAAAGTTGGTTCTTGAGAAGATCAACAAAATTGACAAGCTCTTAGCTAGACTGACAAAGATGAAAAGAGAGAAGCTACAAATAAATAAAACCAGAAGCAAAAAAAGGTTATTAGCATGGATCCTGAAGAAATAAAAAAGATAATAAGAGATTGCTATGGACAGTTCTATGCCAACAAGATAGATAACTTAGATGAAATGGATAACTTCCTAGAAATACTCAAACAACTTATACTGATGCAAAAAGAAATAGAAGACCTCAGCAAACCAATCACAAGTAAAGAGATTGAATGAGTCATCAAAAAACCTACCACAAAGCAAAGGCCCAGACACATGACTTCACAGGAAAATTTTACCAAGCATTTCAAGAATTAACACCATTCCTGCTCAAACTCTTCCAAACAGTTGAAGAAGAGGTAGCACTACCTAACTCATTCTATGAAACTAACATTACCCTAATACCAAAACTGGATAAAGATACCACAAAAAAAGAAAACTTCACATCAATCTCTCTAATGAATATAGATGCAAAAATCCTCAACAAAATACTTGCAAATCAAATTCAACAACACATTAAAAGAATTATACAGCATGACCAAGTGGGTTTTATCTCAGGTATGCAAGGATGGTTCAATAACAGAAAATCAATTAATGTAGTACACTACATTAGCAAATTAAAAAGGAAAACCCACATTCTCATCACAATTGATACATAAAGAACATTTGACAAAATTCACCATTATCTTATGATAAAAACAATTCAAAAAATAGGAATCAAAGGAAACTTCTGCAACATGAAAAAAGGCATATACAAAAAATGCACAGCTAACATCTTTTTCTATGATAACAGACATAGAGAAAATCTATGTCTAAAAAAGATCTTTGAGAAATCTTTCCCTCAAAGATCAGAAACAAGACAAGGAGGCCCACTGTCTCCACTGCTTTTCAATATTGTGCTAGAAGTTCTAGCTAGAACAATTAGGCAAGAAAAAGAAATAAAAGGCATCCAAATTGGAAACTGTCTCTCTATGCAGATGACATGATCCTATATTTAGAAAAACCTGAGAACTGGACAAAGCTGCTTGAGCTGATAAACAAATTCAGCAAAGTAGAAGGATACAAGATCAACACAAAAACATCAATGCTGTTTCTATACACTAGTAATGAGTGATCTGAGGAGTTAATAAAAATAATTTTCATTTACATTAGCAACTAAAAGAATCAAATATTTAGGAATAAACTTAACCAAAGATCTGAAGGACATGTACACAGAAAACTACAAAACATTGCTGAAGATATCAAAGAAGACCTGAATAAATATAAAGACATTCCATGTTCATGGATAGGAAGGCTAAATGTTGCTAAGATGCCAATTATCCCCAAATTGGCCTACAGATTCAATGCAATACCAATCAAAATTCCAACAGACCATTGCACAGAAATAGAAAAGCTAATTATTACTTTTATTTGAAAGGATGGGAACGCAAATAGCTAAAAACATCTTGAGAAAGAAGAATGAAGTGGGAGGTATCACATTTCTTGACTTAAAAACATATTATATCTCATTCCTTATTCAAGGTTCCATGTACTTATGATGTTCAATTAAGCTGTCCACATAAGTTATATTAGGAAATGCACTAATCAAAATATAAATTTTATACCAAATAAACGTTTTTTGCTTTAGTCTCACACATAAGTTAAAGTTTTAAAATATTAATTACCATCTATTTTCAACACCCTGCATTAGATTTTGTAGGTTTGTCCAGAGTGATGCCTCAATAAATCCCAGAAGGATTTGAACAGTGAATAAAAAAGTGTTTGCAAAGTCCCCTTAGGGGAATGGCGAGAAAGGGGGAAAATTCAACTTCCCCAAGTGGAGAATTCTTGATATTCTTCTCACAAGCAATGGAAACAACCAAAGCAATAGGCTGAGCCCCCAATCTTGGGCTTTGTTCATACGAAATTTAATTCCACAAAGGATAGGTCAAGCCTACTTAAAATTTGCCCTAAAAGTCACCCCCAAGAGAACCTCTTTTGTTGCTCAGATGTGACCTCTCTCTCCAGCCAAGACAACAGCAAACTCACTGCCCTCCCCCTGTCTACGTGGGACATGACTCCCAGGGCTGTGGACCTTCCTGGCAACATGGGACAGACATTCTAGAATGAGCTAAGACTTAGTATCAAGGGATTGAGAAAACCTTCTAGATCAAAAGGGGGAAGAGTGAAATGAGACAAAATAAACTGTCAATGGCTGAGAGATTCCAAACAGAGTTGAGAGATTATCCTGGAGGTTATTCTTATGCATTAAATAGTATCACCTTGTTAGTCAACATGTAACGGAGAGGCTGGAGGGAATTGCCTGAAAATGTAGAGCTGTGTTCCAGTAACCATGTTTCTTGAAGATGATTGTATAATGATATAGCTTTCACAATGTGACTGTGTGATTGTGAAAACCTTGTGTCTGATACTCCTTTTATCTACCTTATCAACAGATGAGTAAAACATATGGAATAGAAATAAAGAATAGGGAGAACAACAGTTAAAATAAATGTAGTAGATGGAAATGCTAGTGATCAATGAAAGGGAGGGGTAAGGGGTATGGTATGTGTGAATTTTTTTCTGTTGTCTTTTTATTTCTTTTTCTGAATTGATGCAAAAGTTCTAAGAAATGGTCATGATGATGAATATGCAACTATGTGATGGTATTGTGAATTACTGATTATATATGTAGAATGGAATGATCATATGTTAAGAATGTGTTTGTTTTATATTTTTTAAATAAATTAATAAAAAATTAATTAAAGAAAAACATATTATAAATCCACAGTGGTTAAAACAGCATGGTACTGGCATAAAGGCAGAATATCAACCAATAGAATTTAATTGAGACCACCAAATCTATGGTCAATTGATCTTTGACAAAGTCTCAAATCCACCGAACTGGGACAAAATAGTCTTTTCAATAAATGGGCATGGGAGAACTGGATATCAAAAGCCCAAAATAATGAAAACGGATCCCTACCTTTTACCCTATTCAAAAACCAACTCAAAATGGATAAAAAAAAAGAAAAAGAAAAGAAATGGATGAAAGACCTAAAAATAAGAGCCAGTCCTAGAAGAAAATATAGGGAAAATCATCAAGATTTAGTAATAGGAGGTAACTTTTTAAACTTTACAAAGCACAAGCAATGAAAGAAAAAAATAGATAAATGAGATCACCTCAAAATAAAATGCTTCTGTGCCTCAAAAGATTTTGCTTAGATGTGACCTCTCTCTAAGCCCAACTCTGCAAGGAAAATCATTACTGTCTCCCCTAAGTGGGACATGACATCCAGGGGTGTAAGTCTCTCTGGTAACATGGGAACATAACTCCCAGGGATAAGCATGGCTCTGTCACCATGGGATTGACAATGACTTCCTGATGAAAAAAGGGGAAAAGAAATGTAACATAATAAGGTATCAGTGGCTAAGAGAGTTCAAATAGAGTTGAGAGGTTATTCTGGAGGCTACTCTTATGCAACCTCCAATTCGATATTGCTAATTACCATGATTTGCCAACCCCCAACCAAAACCATTCGGGTTAACCCTGAAGAACACCTAGGACTCTATCTGAGATTCTGCAAGAGTTTCACATGTTAAGATTACTTTCCAGAGACCTACAATGTCCAGGTTGTTCTTAGGCTAGATAAGTCCTGAAACCAAGAGAGCCAACCTCTTCCAAAACCATCAACTAGTTCTACTCCCCTATCCCATATTATCAACACCCCTTTCCAACATGATTTCTTAGAATGGACATAGCCCAAATACCCCTAAAATTGGAGAGAAGGATCAAAGGAGAAGGAGGAGTTATAACAGAGAAGTTAGGACTTAACAAATGCATATGACTGCTGAATCATTATATTGATATTTCTTTTAGTTTCAGTGTCATGGAGTAGCTAGATTGTAACCCATACCAAATGCTGAAATCTGTTCTCTAATCACTTGTTACCATATACTTTGAAATTTACTGCTTTGTCAAAAAGGTGAAGAGGCAGCCAACTCAATGTTAGAAATATTTGGTAATCATGTATTGGATAAAGGTTTGATATCCTGTATACATAAAGCAATTATACAAAAGAGCAAACAACCCAATTATAAAATGGTCATAGAAGAAATGGGGAATGATAATGTTGTCAGCACAGAAGGAGAGTTGAGCCGGGAGGAGGGTGTGGGACAGGGCATTGGCACATGAAAGGAACCAGGATTCAGCCAACATAAATTTACAAAGCTCATCCTGCATGATGGTGGTGTAGTGTAGAGGGTGACAGATGGCCATATACCTGTCATATGCCATCACTGCAAGAAAGTTATCAATACAACCAAAAAATATTTTAAAAATACTTCTGTGTTACACACCCCACATAGGGGATAGACTGATCCTGAGTATATATGTTCATCAGCATCTTAGGGACAGTGACAGAGAAAAGGAGACATCAGTGAGGGCCAAGTGGCTGAGGAAGAAGTACATGGGGGTGTGGAGGTAAGAGTCCAGCCTGATGACAGGATGATGAGTAGGTTCCCCAGCACCATGGTCATGTACATGCCCAGGAAGAGGCAAAGAACCCGCCCTGCTGCTCTGGCCAGATGGGGAGCCCCAGGAGGAGGAATTCAGACATGCTGCTCTGGTTCTCCGTCCTCATGCTGCTCTTCCCTCTGCTGGGAATGAATAGATATTGGGAATTCCCAGATGATAATGGTGACAGTGGCAATCAAATTAGGGTTATCTACATTCTACTAGGGAATTCCTCAAACTATTGCACACATACCTGAATCCTACCCTCACCCAGTGGAGCCAGAGGGAGCTATCAGACCTCCAATCATCAACAGAATTCCCTTCAGTTAAATCAAGGGAAATTTATTTAACTATATGTCAGATACCACACTCTTCCCTGCAGACAGGAGAGAAAATACCCTTCCTTCAGGGAATTCACCTACTGGAACTGGATCAGAGCAGTGTATCTGTGGCTGTCTTCTTATAGGTGCTGGCACCAGCACTTTCTGGAGATCTCACCAGTTTACTCTCTCCTAATCTTATTTTTCACATCAACAAAATAAGTCTACACATAGGATTTGGAGAAGAGTTGTGATAAATATGATTTATAATATTAGAACAGAATTTCTCGTATAGTAAGGACACAGAAATGTTATACCATTATGCCAGTGTGAGTGTCCAGATACATCCTGGATTGATCTCTAGGAAGCCAGTATACCAGAAATATAAGGTGTGACTTAGAAAATTTAGGTGGATGAACTGAAAGTTGTTTTAACCTATGTGGACTCTCAGAATCTCAAGGAAAATGCAGAGAACCAGATCCTTGCTTGAGATTAATTTCCTAGTGGAATTTAGCTTGATCAGTATTATTTAGTTTGGAAAGAAATAAATTACACTTAACCCATCTCCACTATTGCCCATTTCTCTGCAACTATCTCCCATGAATCAAATTGGCTCAGATCTGATTATTCATATGCAGTGAGGCACCTGAACATTGGTCCTGGGACGTGATAACCGGCAGACAATGTAGGATTGATGGGGCATTTAGCTTTGACAGTTACCTAACTAACATGACTATTTCCCAGTGTCAGTCTTAATATAACTGACATTTATTGAAAATTTATTCTACTATTTAGGAATTTGTTTATGTATGTGTATATTGATCTCGTGTGTGTGTGTGTGTGTGTGTGTGTGTGTGTGTGTGTGCTGAAGCTCAGAAATGTTAAGAGATCAGCCCAGGGACAAATGACTAGTAACCATTGGGGTCACTTTTCTTTACTGAAGTCATTTTTATTAAGCCTTTGCTCCTACTGAGTAGACTTTTCCTCCACCTCTTTAAGAAGAGGAGGCAGGATTTTGAGACATACTTCAATGTTTGAAAGAGGATTTCTATCTCCAAAATTACCCCAACCATGAGCTCATTTATCTGCTCATCCCTCATTCCTACAGCCTTTTACAGTTGCAAATGGCTCTTGAAAGCTTTACTTATATAAAATCAATACTTATTTCTTGTCTGGGACAGAGAGAAGTGACTCTTTACTTTCATTTTGCTATCTAGAGACATGAAGCCATTCATACAATGTATTTGATGAAAACTGATTGCAAAGGTAGGTCTTCTGAAGCTCTTTTCACTAGAGACAGATGCTTTCCATTTCTTTGGTGATGATGGGCAGAGGGAGGGGGTAGTGGTCAGGGACTCATAGAGTTAAAATACCCATATGCCTGGGAGAGGAAACTGACATTAACAGTTGGTGTCTATATCTGACAGTAGATTCTTGTTCCAGGCCAGAGTGATTTTCAGGGAACTGGGGTACTAGGAAGAGGACAGTGGCAGTAGCTGGGTTGGACTTCAATCAGGAGCTCTAGTTTCTTAGGGAGGGGGTAGGGCCAGAAAACCTGAAGTTGCCATGGTGCTGGGTGTAAATGGCAGCATTATCGGTGCTCAGTAATGAGCCTCTGACCTGAGATTTGAGAGAGGATCTTTGGGTGGGCTTGTTATTCCATCCTGACACAACAGGATGAACAGTTTGGAAACAAATGGACAGTTGGGTAACTCAGCCTCCATAGGGGAGTAATAACACAGCTGGCTACCTTACTGGGTGCTAATTTTGCACCTATAGTAGATTAAGCCACTTGCAGACATCTTACAGCAACTATTATCCTCTATTGTATTTCAGGCTGCTGGCCTCAGAGGGATCAATTCTAAGGCCACAAACACATTATATGGCAACCACCAGATAAATGAGGACACCAGAATCCAGATACTAAACCAGTCTTTCATGCTCCCAAAGTGTGAATATGAGACACTATTAAAAGCCAGAGTCAGAAATATTTACGGCCTTAGGGGCACTGTTGGAAAATTCAACTCACATAATCCAATGGCCCCAACAAGGCTTAAAGAGGAGCCAATTTGAAGATTCTTGACTGGGTTCTGGTCTGAGTTAAGAGAAATGTCAGAAGGTGAGGCTGTTCCATACACAGGCAAACACACACATATTGCTATACGTCAAGCCCTTGCTTTTCCCCATCCCTTCTAGGTGACTTTAATCAAAGTGTGAGTTTGGTACACACAATGTGGACAGCTGTACACTTATATACCTGTAGTCTGTCTTTCTGACTGTCTCTCTCTCATATACTCCCACCCACCCACAGGGCCATACAGACACACACACACTGTTGAAGGGTGATTTTCCATTCTTTCTCATATGCGTGTCCAAGACGAGGAGGTCAGGGTATAAATCTGTTTCACACAAATTCACACAAAATTCATAAATAAACATACTGCCACATACTCAAAACTTTCAAAATACAAAAAGAGCAACAAAAATAGCTAACAGCATATGTATATGGGCACTCGCAGGCAGTCACAAATATTCAAATCGTAACACAGAATCACACAAACAACATGCAAACAATGTTAACATAACCACTAAAGCTCAGGAATTGTTCAGAAGGGATTTCTAGCACCTGCCTGATCGCTATACATCTAGGTAGAGATGTCCCACGTGTGAGTCAGTGACACACGTAGATATACACATAACAAACACACCTATCTCATATTTACACACACACCCATTTATTGAGGCAGGATGCTAGGCCCTTGTGACCTGTATTGGTCCTTTATAAGCTCAGGTACCATCTGCTCTGGGCTGTTACCCGAGTCCTCTCTTTCTGTCCAAGAGACTCGGGATCCAAAGAACGAGATGCAGCTTCTGAAGCCTGAGGACTTTTACAGACTTGCATGTCTGTTTACCAGAAACAGAACCTAGGGCAGGAGGATTTCATTTTACAGACAGCATGAAGACACAGGGGAAAAGCACCCAAGATCCTTGACAAAGAGCCAACATGGCCCTATTGAACAAATTCCTGCTGGTCTCTTAGGGAGAACCTGAGCAGGGGTGAGAGGGGCTGAGTCACCGAGGTCCTTGGGGAAGACGTCTCTGAAGTCAGTGACACACACCCTGGGCTCCTCTCTGCCTAACTGGTTCCAGGTGGATGGCAGTTGGGGCCACAGAACTCCTGGCCTCTTAAGTATACACAGTAGTAGAGTAAGCCTGTGGGTATAATATGGAGCAAGGCTCCCATATCTCCTCAAAAGATTGCAATTCTCCCCACTATCATGAAGGGCTCTGTAGGGCAGGGGCTTTACCTTGTTCAGAAGAGAAACCCCATGGGATTATAATAAAGATAGGTCTTGAATTGAGTTCAGACTCTGCCACTTACTAGCTGTGAGCTCCTAAGTAATTTAATTCAGCTGCTAATGTTCAGATTCTTCAAGTGTAAAGTAAGAATAATGATAGAAACTTCCTCATGAGGTTGTTGTAACGATTAAATGAGAAAATCCACATGAAAGTTCTTATCAGTGCCTGGGACATGCAAATGCTTAATAAATGGTAGGGATGATGACCACCAATTTTTAAAATCTCAGGACCCTTAAAAAGTATTTGGCAATTATTAAATGAATTTATTCATTTGTTTATTCACCTATTATTTTCAATAAATATTTATTAAGGACTTCATAAATATGACACTAATCTAGACTGTGGAGAGAGCAGTGAGTTAAAGAGACAAAACTACTTCATCAGTTATGGTTTACATTCCGAGGGGAGGAAGAAAATAAAAAACAAAACAAATAAATCAATACACAACCAAACAAAAACACAAAATGAAAACAGTGAAATGAATGACATGCTATTAGTGAAAGTGTCATGGAGTAAAATACAGCAGTGAAGGGGAATAAAGACTGTCAAGAACAGCTCAAATTTAAATAGGATGGTCAAAGAAGGTGTCATGAGAAGGTGAGATTTAAATAAAAAAACAATTTTCTTGGAGCAGCTAGAAGTAAAAGCTAAAATTTTGTTATTGTAACCTATACAAAACTCTGAAATCTGTTCTACAGCTAGTTGTTGTGGTGTGCTTTGAAATTTATTGTTTTTTGTATATATGTTATTTTTCACAATAAAAAACAAGCTAAAAAATTGATTACATGCACTCTCCCTAAGGTAGAAGATTATTGAATAATAGAACAAAAATTGACTTGCAAATAACAAAAAAATGATATTTTTTGGTCTGTAATGCATATTTGAACATGCAGTTATAATTCTAAAAAGAAGTATTGTAAGAATGGTATGTACAAAAGTAATAAATATTGTAATGGTGTTTTAATAAAAAATAATTCATTAGAAAAAGAATCTTTTAAGTAACTTTTCATTATCTGAGATGGAAACCTCACACTCAAAGAACTTACTAAACACACAGAAAATATGACTAACCAATGAGATTTACATTTTGCCATATCATCCCGCAGCGTCCACCCAGTCACAACTTGCCACCACTGTAAATTCTGGACGGTGCCTCTGCTAACTCTCTAACTCTCTAAAATGCCTGATGTTCTGGGTCCTGCTCACGGCTCTCCCTCCTAATCCAAGATCCTTAACCAACTCAAACACAAATGAGGCTGATTAGCTCTGCCCTAAAAAGCTGTAAGCATGTCAAGTGAAGAGGGGTTTGGTTTCTTTTTCTTTTTCTCCAACTGCCTAACACAGACCTGGCACATAGAAAGGGCTCAATACCTTGGTTCCTACTAAGAGGGAAGGAAAAAAAAACTGAGTCAAAGGCAAACAATTGAGACCTGGTCTATAGGCCAGAACCTGGGAGGTGGTAATCACCCCAGCACCTGTCCTTCCTCGTCCCCTTTCATCTAGGCTGAAGAAGAAATACTCACAGAATTTATGCATAAGCTTTGTGCCAAGCTCTGGACTGGGTTCCTTTACTTTAGATGATACAGTTTTCAAATCACAGATTGACTTGTCAACTAAATCTCTGAATTGATTTTCTGATCAAAATATTTGTAACCAATAATAGCTGCCATTTATTGAATATATACCAGGTACTTTACTAAAGGAAGCTAAAAATTGATGGAAACTCAATCGCCAGAATGACTAGTTTGTCAAATAATTAATCTTGATACCACTGAAATATGGATAAAATGAGAGAATTGGAACAATAAGCACAACAATACTGAATAATGACATTTGGGTATAGCATGCTGACATCAATATGCTGCTTCAAAGCTGGCTCCTCAAATCCCCAAATACTGGCAAATCAGAGGAAAACGTAAAGAAGAAATTGAAAGAAATCAGTTCAAAGTTGAAGAAATCCTACATAAGAACTGAAATATTAGCATTAATTAAGAAATACATTTTTCTAGGTTTTATTTTATTTTTGGTTAGCTGTTGAATGCATAAAGAGTAGCTTTATTTATGGACATAATAATGGATAGAGATTAAATGCTGATAAATCTCCAAAACAATATGAATAAGTCCAGTTAATAAAGTCTGGAAGTCCTTCTGACTCGTGACCAAGTCACACAAATGCAAATGGATAATGTTGCCTTGATTCTCTCACAAACCTTTCACGTAGACACTCCCTTCTTTTGACATTTTGAGAAAGAAGACCACTTTGTTTAGTCTGTATTCCAGGGTCAATGATTGTTGAGTCCATAGTAATATAGCTCTTTCCTAGCATATGCCTCACATGGTTGGAGAACCCAAGATACTGTTCAGAAGCACCCATGCCCATATGAGTGGCATCTTTCTTGATTCTCAAGGTTTTTTTTTGTAAAAACTTTGTGTCTAATCTTTTTAAAATTTTATTTTATATTTATTTTTAAACTTTTAAAATTGTTTAACGTAACATATATACAAAGCAAAGAAAGAAAAAAGCAATAATTTTCAAAGCACTCTTCAACAAGTAGTTACAGAAAAGATTCTCAAGGTTTTATCTGTGTCAAATTCATAACATCCTTATGACAGAACTCCTGCTTCTACAGGTATTCTCATTATAATTCTTACTCTTGTGCTTTCCTTATGACAGAAAAGATCCCCCAAGGAGGATTTTGAAGTACAGGGGGAAATTAAATATATAAAAATCATGTATTTTAGATAAACTCTAGAAAATAAGTGATTCAAAATTATCTAAAATTTAATGGTCCACTTCTTCAATTTGTGTGCTAAAGCTACAAGATGAAATACTGATGCAAAGATAGCTTCTCAACAACTCAAGGGAAAGTCAAAGATTTTTTTTAAGTGGAGAGATTGTAGGGTTACAGAACGATCATGTATAAAATAGATATTCCCATTTACCACCCTATTAGTAGTACTGTATTAGTTAGGGTTCTCTAGAGAAACAGAATCAACAGGGAACACTCGCAAATATAAAATTTATAAAAGTGTCTCACGTGACTGCGGGAATGGAGAGTCCAAAATCCACAGGGCAGGCTGTGAAGCCGACGACTCTGAGGGAAGGTCTGGATGAACTCCACAGGAGAGGCTTGCCAGCCGAAGCAGGAAGAGCCTGTCTCTTCTGAATCCTCCTCAAAAGGCTTCCAGTGATTATATTAAGCATCACTCATTGCAGAAGACACTCCCCTTGGCTGATTACAAATGGAATCAGCTGTCTGTGGATGCAGCCAACGTGATCATGATTTAATTCTATGAAATGTCCTCATTGCAGCAGACAGGCCAGCACTTGCCCAACCAGACAAACAGGTACCACCACTTGGCCAAGCTGACACATGAACCTGACCATGACAAGCACCTTGCATGGGTGTGGAATATTTATTACAATGGAAGAACACACATTTAATATTTGTACTATTAACTATAGTCATGGTTTAACTTAGGATTCACTGTTTATAAAGTGTAGTTCCATGGAATTTTTAAAAACTTTTATTCTGTCACCATTTATATAAGCTAACATTTCCCCCTGTTAGTCACATTCAGATATATATTTCAGTGCTGTAAATTTCATTGTTGACCTAAATATCACCACTATCCATTACCAAAACATTTTCATTATACCAAACAGGAACCCTGTTCATTTTAAGCCTTACCTTCCTATTTCCTATCCTCACCCTGTCCCCTGGTAACCTATATTTTAGATTCTGACTTTATAAGTTTGCTTATTCTAATTACTTCATATCATTAAGATTATACAATATTTGTCCTTTTGAGTCTGCCTTATTTCATTTAACATGATGTCTTCAAGGTCCATCCATGTTGTCTGTCACATGTATCAGGAATTCATTTCTTTTTACAGTTGAGTAATATTTCAGTGTATGTATATACCACATTTTGTTTATCCACTCATTGGGTGATGGATACTTGGGTTTTTTCCATCTTTTGACAATTGTGAGTAATGCTGCTATGAACATCAGTGTGCAAATATCTATTTGAGTCCCTGATTTCCATTTTTTAGGGTATATACCTAGTAGTAGGATTGCCGGTTAATATGGTAATTCTATAATTAACTTTCTGTGGAACTGTCAAACCGTTCTCCATAGAGGCTGCACTATTTCACATTCCCCTACCAACAAGGAATGCTGCTCCTGATTCTGCGCATCCTATCCAACATTTGTAATTTCCGTTTTTTAATAGCAGCCATTCCAATTGCAGTTTTGATTTCCACTTTTCTGATGACTAATGATGTTGAGCATCTTTTCATGTGCTTTCTTGCCATTTCTGTGTGTTCTTTGGAGAGTATCAAATCAAGTCTTTTGCCCATCTTTTATGGGTTTAGTCTTTTTGTTGTTAAGTTGAAGGAATCTTTCGTGTAATCTGAACATTAAACCTATATCAGATATGTGCTTTCCAAATGTTTTCTCTTTGAAAACATTGAAGTGCAAAAGTTTGTAATTTTGATGAGGTCCCATTTATCTGGGTTTTTTTTCTTTCTCTTGTTGCTTGTACTTTGGGTGTAAACTCTAAGAAACCATTGCCTGACATTATGTCCAGAGAAGCTTCCCTGTTTTCTTCTAGAAGTTTGATAGTTCTAGTTATTATATGTAGGTCTTTGATCTGTTTTGAGTTGATTCTTTTGTGCAAGCTATGAGGAAGGGGATCTTCTTTTTTTATATTTTTTTGCAAATGGAGATCCAGTTTCTCCAGCATTATTTGAAGACTGTTCTTTCCCATTTGAGTGGTTTCTGCCCCCTTCTCAAAATTCAGTTAGGTATAAAAGTAAGGGGTGACTTCTGAGCTCTCAGTTAGATTCCATTGGTCTATGTATCTATCATCTGCCACTACCATGTTTTTATTACTGTGACTTTATAATAAGTTTTAAGATCAGGAAATGTGAGTCCTTCATTCTTCTTTCTAAAGATTTTTTTGGCTATTTGAGGTTCTTTACCTTCCATATAAATTTGATAATTGGCTTTTCCATTTCTGCAAAGGAGGTTGTTGGAATTTTCAATGAGATTGTGTTAAATCTATAAATTGCTTTGTGTAGAGCTGACATCTTAATAATGTTTAGGTTTCCATTTATTTAGGTCTTCTTTGATTTCTTTTGGCAATGTTTAGCGAGTCTTTGTATCTGTGGTGGTTTAAGGCAGCACCCCAGAAAAATATCTTATCTATAATCCATTCTTTTTGGTGTTAATCCATTGTAAATAATAAATTTTATGAGGTTAATTCAGTTCAGGTGTGTGTGGACAACCCATTTGGGATAAGTTTTAATCCTACTACTGAGGTCTTTTATAGTAAATTCAGACATGACAGAGAGAATGCCACAGAGAGCAAGAAGCTGAAATGGAACCTGGAAGACAAGGAATAGACCAGAAGACACTGCCATGTGCTTACTCTGTGAGAGAAGAAGGAAAGAATCACAGTAGCCAGCCCCAGAATGCCGTCTTCAGGAAGAAAGCATTGGCTTCATGATGCTTTGATTCTGGACATTTTCCCAACCTCAAAACTGTGAGTGAATAAATTCCCATTGGATAACTCTACCCACATTATGGTATGTGCTACAGCACCATAGGAATGTGTCCTAGTTTGCTAACTGTCAGAATGCAGTATACCAGGAACGGAATGGCTTTTTAAAAGGAGAATTCAATGAGTTGCTAGTTTACAGTTCTAAGGCTGAGAAAATGTCCCAATTAAAACAAGTCTATAGAAATATCCAATCAAAGGCATCCAAGGAGAGATACCTTGGTTCAAGAAGGCTGATGAAGTTCAGGGTTTCTCTCTCAAATGAGAAGGCACATGGCAAACACAGTCAGGGTTTCTCCCTTAGCTGGAAGGGCACATGGCGAACATGGCATCATCTGCTAGCTTTCTCTCCTGACATCCTGTTTCATGAAGCTCCCTGGGAGGCATTTTCCTTCTTCATCTCCAAAGGTCGCTGGCTGGTGGACTCTGCTTCATGGTGCTGCAGCATTCTCTGCTCTCTCTGAATCTCTTGCTTTCTTCCAAATGTTTAATCTTTTCTAGGATTCCCATAAACTAATCAAGACCCACCCAAATGGGTGGATACACATCTCCACCTAATCCAGTTTAACAACTGCTCTTGATTGAGTCACATTTCCAGGGAGATGATCTGATTACAGATTCAAACATACAGTACTGAATAGGGATTAGAAGAAATGGATGCCTTTACAAAATGGGATTAGGATTAAAACATGGCTTTTCTATGGTACATACATCTTCTCAAACTGGCAAAGAAAGTAAAACAGATTTTGGTTACTCAAGAGTGGGGTGCTGTTATTGCAAATTTGAAAACTGTGGAAATGGCTTTGGAATTGAGTAACGTACAGAGGCTGGAAGAATGGTGAAGTGCCTGATAGAAAAAAGCTTAGATTGCCTTGAAGAGACTATTGATAAAAATATGGATGCTGTATTAGACAGAATTCTCTAGAGAAACAGAACCAACAGGATGTATCCATAAATATGAGATTTATAAAGGTGTCTCGCACAACTGTGGTAATGGAAGAGTCCAAAATGTGCAGGGCAGGCTGTGAAGCTGGATATCTGATGAAGAGTCTGAGCAAACTCCATAGGAGAGACTCACTGACTGTAGAGGCAGCCAAAAGTCTCTCTTCTTCCTTACGAAGTCTCCAACTGATTGGATTATCTCATTGGTGGGAGGCATCCCTTAGTTGATCACAGATGTAATCAATCAAAGATGCAATCAACTGACTGATGATTTAATACACAGCCTTTCAGTTTATCAAACAGCCATGAACTATACCAGCCTTTCAGTTTATCAAACAGCCATGAACTATCCTTGCAGCAATGGTCAAGCCAGCGCTTACCTGACCAGACAACTGGGCATCATCACTTGGTCAAGTTGACACCAAAAACTAACCATCACAGATGGGTGTGTTATTGGAAATTGGAGGAAAGACAATACTTGCTTTAAAGTGGCAGAGAACTTGGCAAAATTGTGTTCTGATATCTGTTTCAAGGCAGAACCTGAAAGTGATGAACTTGGATATTTGGCTGAGGAAATTCAAAGCTAAGTGTAGAAAGTGTCACCCTGTTTCTCCTTGCAGCTGATAGTAGAATAAGAGGGAAAGGATGAGCTAAGAACTGAACTCCTGGCACAAAGAAACCAGAAACTCATATTTTGGAAAATTCTGGTCTTCCAGAAAATGAGTCCCAAGTGAATAGTGATCCACATGAGGATTTACCTGAACATGAATCCAGTCAGCAATTTCCATGCAAGTCAGGATTGGAGGTGCAGTTATCCTGAAAGGATCTGTGGAAAATCCTACTGTCTGATGGTTTGGACCCCTGTGTATTACATGAAAAACTAACAAGTTTTTTTGTTGTTTTTGCAATATTTGTATGAACAAAACTACTGCCAGCCTGGACAAAAAAGACAGAGAAGGGACAAACTGAATCACTCCAAAGGCAGAACCATGGAAGCCAAGATCTGGACTGAATTGCCCTTTGTCCAAGAAAGCAAGCCCACCTGTATGTGAGGAATGGTGGGTCTGCCCCAGTGCTTCAAAAGGGCAGGCCTATTACCCTATTTTTCAGGAAGAGTGCTGCCACCCCATTGCTCTAAGCAGGTAGATCCTGTGCTATGGGATTGTGGATATTCTGGCTGCCACACCAATGCTATATGATAGGTGGAACCTATGCTCTCACATTTGCAGAGAGCTGGTCACCATCCCAATGCTTGGAGATGGTGGACTCTTCACCCCAGTGTTCAATGAGAGCATGGATGCTGGACAATAACTTGGAAGGGATGGGGCTGCCACTTCATCAGGTCCAGAGGGCAAAACATTGTTCTATAGATGACTTTCAGAACTTGAAATCTAATGGATTATGCCCTGCTGGGTTTGGGAATTGTTGGAGACTCATGACCTCTGTTTTCCTTCCAATTTCTCCTTATGGGAATGGAAATATTTATCCCATGCCTGTCCATCCACTGTATATTGGAGGCTGATAACTGGTTTTCTAGATTTCACAGATCCAGAGACAGGGGAACTGTGCCCCAGGAGAGACCACATCCATAGTCAATTGTTTTCTGAAATGACTTACAGCTTTTGGAATATTGTTTCTGAAATAAACTTTTGGGATATTGTGATGTGATAAAAGCATTGTTTCTGAAATCACTTAAAGCTTTTGGAATATTGTGATGAATGAATGAATTTTCATATAGAAAGAACATCTCTTTTGAGGTGGAGGGTGGAGTATGGTAGTATGAAGTTGTATGTACCCCAGGAAGACATTTCTTAAAGTTATTCCATACCTATGGGTGTCAGGAAGACATTTCTTAAAGTTATTCTATACCTGTGGGTGTCAACCCACTGTAAGTAGAACATTTTGAAGATGCTATTTCAGTCAAAGTATGGCCCACTTTAATCAGGATGGGCCTTAGCCCTATCTCTGGAGTCCTTTGTAAGACAATGAAATTTAGAGAGAAAGAAACCCACAGTCGAGCAGCCAGAAGGTGAAATCAAGGGAACCCGGAAGACAAGTGAGAGACCAGGAGACACTTACCATGTGAAAAGCAGTTGTTACCATTCCCTGTCTCCCAGCCATGTAGCAGGCAGCAGTGGGGACTGCAGTTCAGCTCCTGGTGCAGTTTGCTGGTGCCAGGGTGGGCTGTGAGGACCTAATATTCCAAAAACTTCTGGTGTGTGATCTGATCACCCATCACTACTTAAGATCCTGGAGGCTGGCTCTCAGGATGGCCACTGTTCCAACCTCCCTCAGAGAAAAGCAGGGAGGTTTTTTGTTTTTTTTTTTCCTTTTCTCTCTTCTCTTTCCATTCCCCATTTAGGAACAAAAATGTTTTGCAAAAGCCACAAATTGATGGCTGCAGCCCTCAGCAAAACTCCGGTAGTTCTGTTTTGTTCCTTTTCAAAATTTCTATTTCTTTGCTAAGAATCTCATTTTTCACGTTCATTGTTTTCCTAATATCCTTTAGTTCTTTCTTGGTATTTTCCTTCATCTCCTTGAGTATTATAAGATCACTTGCTGTGACCAGCGTGGCTCAGTGTTGGGACTGAAGGGAGGCAACGGGGAATTGAGAAAGAAACACAAGAGACAAAGATATAGTTAAAGCTGGGACCAGGTGGGACTCTGAGCTGGATGGATACTCAAAGACCCCAAGAGGTTCAGCACGGTTTATTTTATAGAGCGCTGAGATAAAGAAAGTAAAAAAATGTAACTAAAGAACGGGGAAGGAGGAAGTGGGAGCTGAACCATCTGCTTCTTTGTGGCGGGATGAGTCAAAAGTTACACATGTATGCCAAGGCCTCCTTGAGTCAAAACTTACATGTTTCCCAAGGCCTCCTTCTGCCCCAGACTCAAGCAGCTTTGCAACACTTTAGTCTTTTCAGGACATCAGGTGCCTATTCCCACAGAGACAGCTTTGCTATATCTCTGCAGCTAGCACTTGACCTCTGTCTCATCTGTGCCTGACAATCACCTTTTTAAAGGCTTTGTTCAGCATGTCCACATCCTTTTCTTCTTTGTTGATGTATTCTGTATTTTTATTACCTTCCTTTGGATGGATCATCCTTTCCTCTTTCTTTGTTCATCTTGTACTCTTCTGTTGCACGCTGTACATTTAAAATATTAACTTTGGGATTTGTTCCCTAGGATGTCTGTTTCTTGGTTTTGTAACCAACTAATGATAAGACAGAGATTTTCTTGAGCTTCAGCCCTCTACTCAGGAAAGTCTGCCCAAGGCAATGCAGTGTTCAGGGCCCTCCCTGTTTTTTATGGGCATGTGTTTTGTCCTGAACTTGTTCTTGTCAGTTATTTTGGAGATCACCATTCATTGGAGTTTGAATGCTCTCTCCATGTCCCAGGAGATAGATTTTCCTCTCCCGGCTATTTAAAGCAGGCAAGCCTTTGTCCCAGACTCTTTATAGTATCTTATATCCCTTTTGTTGCCTCAAGCTGCTTTCACCTGGAAGGCACATTCTGGTGGGGAGTGAGGGGATGCCAGAGAGGAGTTGCCCAAGTCAGTCTTTCCCAGATAAAACAGGACCCAGGACCATGAAGGAGGTGCAGACTGGCTCCAAAGTATTCTGGGGAGGGGAACAGGTAGGGTGCCAAGAGCTTCT
>PVIY010021690.1:0-42046 GCA_004026745.1 Myrmecophaga tridactyla
GCCAATGAAGTTCAGGGTTTCTCTCACTAGTGAGAAGGCACATGGTGAATACGGTCAGGGTTCCTCTCTCATCTGGAAGGGCACATGGTGAACACGGTGTCATCTGCTAGCTTCTTCTCCTGGCTTCCTGTTTCATGAAGCTCTGCAGGAACCATGTTCCTTCTTCATCTCCAAAGGTTGCTGGCTGGTGGACTCTGCCTCTCATAACTGTGTCGTTTTGCTCTGCTCTCTCCGAATCTCCTTCATTCTCCAGAATGTTTCCTCTTTTATAGGACTCCAGAAACTTATCAAGACTCACCCAAATGGGTGGAGACATGTCATCACCTAATCCAGTTTAACAACCGTTCTTGATTAAATTGCATCCCCCGGGGGATGATCTGATTACAGTTTCAAACATACAGTATTGAATAGGGATTACTCTACCTTTATGAAATGGGATTTTGATTAAAACAGGGCTTTTCTAGGGTATATACATCCTTTCAAACCAGCACACAGGGTAAATACTTCAAATGAGTACTACTATTTTCATATCTAGCCTAATATAATTGGGCAGAGACAAGAGCTCTGTATTGCATTTAATATATGTGGAGCATCTTCCCTACAATCTTCCTGGACAGTTTGATCTAATTTTTCCCCAGGATTCATGGGCTACATGCCCAGCAGCAGCAAAATGTTCATGATCTATAATGCTATGTCTGCTGTATACAGGTGAAAAATCAATGTGATACAAATTTATTATTATTAATATCAACCAGAAATAATATCTATCTATCTATCTATCTATCTATCTATCTATCTATCTATCTATCTATCTATCTATCTATTTATCATCTATCTATATCTATCACCCTCCTTTGGGGTTCTGTGTCTTCATTTGTAAAGTAAGTTTCTGTGCAATGAATTTTGAAGATAGAAATTCTACCTATCTGTCTGTCTATCTATCTATCTATCTATCTATCTATCCATCTATCTATATCTATCTATCTATCTATCTATTTATCTATCTATCTATCTATCTATCTATCTATCTATTAGGATTGATTAATTTTAAATTGAAAGAAAACAATTATAGGCCCTTGGGTACGAAAAATGCACTTTAAAGTAAAAATGAATAAGAAGACCTGAAATTTTAGAAAGAAATTCTTGTATTTATTAATCTGGGTTATAAAATTTGTTGGGGAATTTTTTTCTGGAGGCATGCACCTTGCTCATGGGAACTTCACTGCTGCCTTTTTGTCTGAATTTATTTGGATGTGCATTTCTTTGCCGGAACAAATACTTTATTTCAAATGATGGTTGTCTGTGGTGCTTTCATTAGTTACAGAGGGTGGTGGGCTCCAAGGTGTAGTTTGGGGTGGTCTCCCCTTCTCATGATTGCTACATCATGATTGCTGTCAGCTGCACCACCCCCTTCTCATTTCTTGATATAAAGTGAATAATTTCATAGTCTTATGCAAGAGACACAGGAGATATGGATTCAAGAGTGGCCCCCACACCCTGCACGACACACTAACCAGACAGTCACTGCAAGCTTCCTCTATTTAGAAATTCTAGGGCTGCCACTGACTTCAGAAAATAACTATGATTTAGAACATTTCTAAGAATGATAATCAATTTGTTCTTCAGAAATGCCCTGTAATGGGGTAATTGTCATGAGCATATGGAGATCATGGTCCTTGCAGCCCTTTCAGAGGGTATTTTGTTCTTCCTGGTAGCACTGAAGGAGTTGTAGATGTGTCGGAAAATGGTGGATGGTCAATAAATATATTTTTGCTAGAGAACAAGTTTTGCAGCCCTTTCAGAGGGTATTTTGTTCTTCCTGGTAGCACTGAAGGAGTTGTAGATGTGTTGGAAAATGGTGGATGGTCAATAGATATATTTTTGCTAGAGAACAAGTTTTAGTGGCTACAATCAGTGGAGTGTTGGCTTCTAAATCTTGACAGTGTCATTAGAGACCTTAGTGAAATAGAAAAGATAATTCCTTTGCTCTGATTTCTACAAGATAATGTGTGGCTGGAAGCTTTCTGAACCATTCTTGTGATTTTTTACTTTTATGTTTCTCTTTGAGAGGATTGGTAATTCGGTCCTTTCAGATGTTGATCTGAAAATTTTTTCAGTAGAGTGTGAAGTGGGGAGAAGGAAAGGAAACAAGGAAAAAGCTCCAAAAGGTGATGAGTAACCAGCACAATTTGCAAGAGTTAAAATTACCATAGGGACTGTAGAAAAGAAGAGAGTACATCCACAGAATTAGATGTTATTGAGAACTGATAAAGTTAAACTACACACACACACACACACACACACACACACACACACACACAATTGTCAGGTCCCAAAGGGCAAAGGTATTTTCTTTTCTGTTTTTTGTTTTGACTGCTTAATTTCCACTGTATTTGGCTCTTCTTTGAGACCATGTCACCCTCTTTTGGGATTCTGTCTTCATTTGTAAAGTAAGTTTCTGTTACAATGAATTTTGAAGATAGAAATTCTAAGATTGAGACTGAGACATCCATGTGTTTCAGAGGCAAAAGTAAAAGTGAATACATAAATTAAAGAATGTCACAATTTAGTTTTCACGTATGCACATTTTCTCCTACATCTTAACCTCTCTGAAATCAGGATGAATCTTGCAATCAATAATGTGCCACATATAAGTTGGGAGCATTTATAAAATTTGTGGCTGGTACATAAGATAACAGCACATCTTAAAACTAATGGGGTCTTAGATTTGATGATATAGGGAATTTGGGTAGTGTGTAATGTTTCTTTGGCTGGCAATTTATTGATTTTATACTTATTTTGTGTGGCTGCTGATGTAGTTGCCGGGTGATTTATTTGAATTTGAGTCTTCAGAGTTTGAAGGTGAACTCATTAGCCTACTAAAGTGCATATCCATCTCACTCAGTGTGTGGTACTCACAGCTTCAGTTGACTAAAGCATCTCTAGGCTATCTCACAGTTTTGAACTAGTCATTTGCTGGAAAATTATGTTAAAAAGTTTAGGTTGCATTGTCAAATTTAAAACTCATCGACTATGTCATTAGCCTCACTATGGCAGAATTGGGTTTATGGTCATGTTTATATAAGATGCCCTTTATGCCTTATTATTTTATTGTAGACTTATTTAGATTCCAAATATACTTTTCTTTAATGAGATAAGGATGGCGTACTTGAAGGATCAGATGGGGAAGGGTAATGCAAATCCAAAGGCTAAAGAAAAGGTTTAGGTTGAAGCTCATCATGCAGATAATCTAGTAAATTACACATTTGATGAAAATTTTCTAAGATATGACATTATTTCAGACAAAGTTTCCAATATTTACTCTTTTGGTTTTAAATAGTGTCATATTTTAATAGAAAACATGCATTCATAATGCAATCTAATTATATAACATGTAATTAATTGGCAGTAAGGTGATAGTCTTCATTCTGTTTCTTTTTTCCTTTGGAAGGAGAATTGCCTTTTCTGTTAGTTTGAAAATTACATTTTCATTTTCTCTGGGGTGAGAGAAAATTACCCTAACTTGGAGAGCATTTTTTTCCCTTTGTAAAGCTGTTAAAATCCACTAAAAAACTCTATTTGAATCTTAATGTATAAAATTTGCATCCTACTTTTAACTCTTTTGTTAAAATGAATTATGTTTCTTCCTTGATAGATACCTCAGAAATTTTTTCTTGATTCACACTTGAATTTTGGGTTGTAATTTTTATTGCGATCATTGTTTCTTTATTGACTGATCATTTATATTTTAATGCTTTCTTTTAACAATGATATAGTCTCCCATTAAGAAAAATTTGTACATTTCCATGATTACCATGTTTTCTATGGCCCCATTTGTCACCTGTTATCTAAAGAATTAGACGCTGGAAGGGCCCTTTAAATAGCTTTCTTCAGCTGCAAAAGTTAGCATTTTACTCTTCATCTACTTTGGAAGATGAGAAAAATCCACTTATTTCTATTTTTCCTCTGCCTTCCCTCCAAATTTAAGGATGCAATAATATGTGAAAAGTGATGGAGGCAATAAGAACTATAGAATATTTGTTCAGCCAAAGGTACTTCAGACACAAGAAAATGCCTAATATCTAATAAACTCTTGTAATGCTATATATCTCATTAATATTCTCAATACTAAGTACTTTACATCTTATATATCTTTGGAACACTTTATATATTAGGTATTAATATCAGGCTCGCTTTAGAAATTAGACAATTTTAGCTAAGAATTTAAGCAAATTGTACAAACTCATGTAATTAGTGTTGGAGTGAGTATTGGAAATGAGATTTATTTTCTCCGAAGTTTATGTTCATTATTTGTACATATGTTATCTGTAGGCCCTGAAGTCACTGAAGAATTTAAAACATGAAAGTGACATTATTCAATTTTGAGTTTACAAATATCACTCTGAAAGCAGTGTGGAGACAAGAGTGATGTAAAACATTAATAGAGGCAAGAAATCTTGAAATCCAGTGAGAGAAAAGTTTGGTAAAATGATATTAATAATATCTGTAGGTGAAAAAGTAATATTTGTGAGTAATATTATTTTTAAATAACAAAAGACTAGATAATATAGATGATCTGCTGCTCAGGATAATTTGAAACACTGGATTAACCAATAGAAAAATTAAAAAATAAAAACAACTTTTTACTTAAAAGGGCATCAGAGGGAATGAACATCAGCAAAATGCCATATAGGGAGCGCGAAACTCCCCTCTCTCTGCAGAAACACTAGAAGACAAGCAAAAACTGTCAGAACCAACCTTGCCAAATGATGGAACAACCACTCACAGGTTTACAGCAACCAAGCAAATGCTGAAGAAAGAAATAGGCTTAAAAAATGGTAGGGTAGTTTTGTGATGTGTTTCCATGGCTTACTTGCCCTGCTGCTTCTTGGTGTGGTAGCAGTCCTAAAGAATTCAGTTACATATTAAAAACATTATAAGCCATGTATCCCAGGAATGCGAGTGGTTCAACGCATGAAGATAAATAAATGTATTACATCATATTAATGGAGTGAAGGCATCAAATTGATGCATAGAAAGCATTTGACAAAATTCAACACCCTTTCAGGATTAGAAATCTCAATAACCAACAAGACAAAAGGCAGTATAAGAAAATCCCACAGCTAACGTCAGATTTGATGGTGATAGACTGAAAGCTTTCCCGCTAAGATCAGGAGCTTTCATCACTGCCATTCAACATGATATTGGAAGTTCTAACTAGAGAAATTAGGCAAGGGAAAGAATTAAAAGGCATCCAAACTAGAAAGAATGAGGTAAAATTCTTGTTATTTGCAAGTTATATGATCTTATATTTAGAAAACTCCAAAGAATCCACAAAAACAACTGTAAGAGCTAATTTAAATATTCAGCAAAGTTGTGAATATAAATACAACATTGAAAAATTAGTTGTATACCTATACACTAGTAAAGAATGATCTGAAAAGGAAATTAAGGTAATTCAATTTACTATAGCATCCAAAAGAATAAAATATTTAAAAATAACTAACCAAGGAAGTGCAAGAGTTGTGAACTGAAAACTATAAAACATTGCCGAAGAAAAGTTAAAAGGAACTAAAACAGGAAAAAGACATCCTATGTAAATGAATTGGAAGTCCTAATATTGTTGAGATGACAAAACTACCTAAAATGATCTACTGATGCAGTGCAAAATTCCAACAGCACTATTTGCAGAGATGAAAACACATAACCTAAAATTCATTGGAATTTCAAGGGATTCAGAATAGCCAAAATAATGTTGAAAAGGAAAACAAATTTGTAGGACTCACACTCCCTGATTTCAAAATTCACTGCAAAACCACAGTAATAAGAACAGTGTGGTAGGGGCATAATGATAGATTTATAAACCAACAGAAGAGAACCAAGAGCCCATAAACGAACCCTCACATCTATCGTCAATTGATTTTTGACAGTGGTGCCAAGATCATTCAATGGGGTAAAGAGTCTCTCTTTAACAAATGGTGCTGAGAAAACTGAATGTCTAATGTTTTAGTTTGCTAAAGCTGCCAAAATGCCACACACCAGAGACGGAGCAGCCTTTATTAAGGGAATTTATTTAGTTACAGATTTATATTCTTCAGAGAAAAGGCAGCTGGCATTCATCTGAGTTTCTCTATCACATGGGAAGGTACACGATGATGATGACTGCTGGCTTTCTCTCCCAGTTTCTGGGTTCCAAAGGCTTTCCGCAGGGTGATTCCTTTCTGCATCTCCAAATGTCTGGGCTGAGCTGCAAGAGCTGAGATGAGGTATGCTGAGCTGCTGAGCCCTCTTCTGACCTCTCTCTTTTAAGCCTCCAGTTAACTAAATTAAACCTCACTCATTGTGGAAGAGGTACTCCCCTTAGCCGACTGCAAATGTGATCAGCCATAGATGTGTTTCACATACTGATGATTTAAGTCTACTGCAACAGAATAACAGGGCATCAGCACCTGGCCAAGTTGACAGCTGAACCTAACTACCATAAATGAATGCAGTTTGCCCTTATATTACAACATATACAAAAATTAACTCAAAATTAATCAAAAATCTAACTAGAAGTATTAAAACAAGTGGGATATATTGTAACTCTTCTACACTGCTGGTGGATTATAAAACAGTGCAGCCACTGTGGAAAACAGTTTAGCATTTTTTTCAAGTTAAACACAGAACTACCATATGACCTAGCAATTCCACTCCTGTGCAAATACCCAAATAATCTTGAAAACAGGAATTCAAATAGATATTTGTATGTCAGTGTTCTTAGGAGCATTATTCATCAGTGCTAAAAGGTATAATAACTTAACTGCCCATCTACAGATGAATGGATAAACAAAATGTATCTATACACAATGGGATACTATTCAGTCATAGAAAGGATGAAGTTCTGAACATGCTACGATGTGAATGAACCTTGAAAACATCGTGCTCAGGGACATGAGCCAGACATAAAAGGGCACATATTGCATAATGCTATTTATATGAAATATCTAGAATAAATAAATTCATAGAATAGAAAGTAGGTTAGCAGTTACCAGGAGTTTACCAGGGGTTTGAAAGATAGGGAGCTATTGCTTAATGGGTGCAAATAGTAGTCATGGTTTCACAATATTGTGAATAATTAGTGAAACTAAATTGTACACTCGAAAATGGTTTAAGTGGCAAATATTGCTATATATATTTTACTACAATTAAAAAAAAAGGAAACTGGAGCCTTTCTGGGACAACAGAGGAAGTTATACAAAAGAGTTGAGGAGAAGCTTTTCAGGTCCCTGGTGCCTGGAGAGCTGATCAGGCACCATTTCTAGGGTGGAATTCTGCTGCCCAGGCTGGGTATGGACACACACACACACACACACACACACACACACACACACACACACACACACAGGCAGTATCAGAATGTTAGTGAAGAAAGACCAGTTCAGGATCCAAGGAAAGAAAGAAGCCCTGATGCTTGGAACTACTGTCCCTAGGATTTTAAATTCTGAGGCAGTTAAAGGAGAGGCTGAGTTTTGCTTTTGATAAACTTGTAGAGTTAGTGTAATAGGGTTCGCAGTCCAGGTCCTACTAACAGCGGTGGCCCTGGTGAGTACTGTTTATGTTATCTGGACCTGAAAAACTAGACCTTCGCAGTAATGCTGAACCAGAAGAGGACAGACCTTTGCAGGGAATATATTTCAGTTTTGAATTATTTTGATTTTTGGACTTGAAATGAGATGATCCCAGATTTCTAGTACATGCAAGTATCTGCATAAACCAGTATAATTGATTCATACTGTAGGCCTCAAGTAATTTCTGAAACAATTTAACAAAATTTATTTCTGCAATGGAAAAGGCAATCACAAGAGAGTACAAGACCTCATGAATGGCACAGAAGAAAAAGCAGTCAATAGAGACAGAATCACAAGTTCCCTAAATATTAAAAATAAAGACTTTAAAATAACTCAGCTTGTCTCCAAAAAATAGAAGAGAAATTATTGAGAATTTAGGGGCAGAATGGCAAATACACCTTTAATGTCATTACATATCATAACTTAAGTTATTAAGTGATGGTTTTTAAGAGGAGATAGACATAAATGATGAAGAAATCCATGAACTAGGACATAGGTTAGAGGAAAGAAAGAAGAAAATATAAAAGAGATCACATGTAAAAATGCGGTGAGAAAATATGTACATTGGAGTTGGATTTGCAGAAGGAGAGAGAAAAATCAGACAGTGCAATATTTGAAGAAATGTTTGCTGATGTTTACCAACATTAATGAAGGATATCATGCAAAATCTAAGAAGTCATTTGAATTCCAAATAAAATAAATGAGAAAACACATCTACAAATTCTAGTCTACATCCTCTAGCTATTCATTTTGATGTGTATTTTATGACTGCCTTCAAGGATGCATCAGAAAGTCATGTTTTTCAAAGGTCACATTCTTTATTTGTCTTACTGACATTTCACTTTGGCTAAGATGAGTGTCCACTTCATATACATCTCATGTTTTTAATCTAAAACCACTTTGGCTATACTATGCAAAAGAAATTTGGGGACCTTGAGCAGACTCAAGACCATTTTCTGAAAAGGATTCCTTACTCTTAGCAGATATCTGCTTGGTTTGATTTAGAGGACTTGGAATGGCCCAGTATATTTTCCATTTGGGGTGAATGCTCCAAGAACACTTGAGAAGAATGCATTTCCTGCTGTTCTTGGGTGGAGGGTTCAGTAAATCTCACTAGGTCAAATTGGTTGATAGTGTTGTTCAAAACTTCTATATCCTTACTAATGTTTTTTTCATGTATTCTGTTAATTACTGAGAGAAGAGTGTTTAAATATCCCGTTAGACTTGTGGATTTGTCTATTTTTTTTTTTCAGTTTTATCAATTTTTGTTTTACATGCATTGAGCCTTTCTTGTTATGTGTACATACATTTACCATTATTAAGTTTTTTTCATGAACATTTAAAAAATAATATCCTTCTTTACCCCTGATATTATTCCTTGTTCAAAAGATCACTTTATCTGATATGGATAGAGCCATTCCAGTTTTTTTTATTAGTCTTTGCATAACACATATTTTTCCATATTTGATTTGTCTTAATATTTATAGGTAATTTCCTCTCAAAAAAACATAAAGTTGGATGTGACTTTTTTACTTGAACAGACAGCCTCCGCTTTTCAATTGGGCTGTTTAGACCATTTGCATTTAATGTAACTATTGACATGGTTGGAGTGAAATTTACCATGTTGCTAGTTCTTTCTTTTTCTTCCTGTGTTTTGTTCTTTTTAAAAAAATATCTTTACAACCTTCTTTCAAATTAATTAAATAGATTTTATTATTTCACTTTATTTCTAGCATTGGCTTATTAATTATATATCTTCATTATTTTTGTATTAGTTGCACAAGTGTTTATAGTATGTCTTTAATTTATCACAACTATCTTCAAATTTTGCTATTTCACCTTGTAACCGTATAATTCCATTTTATCACTTTTATCCTTTGGACTATTGTTGCCAGACAGTTTACTATACATATATTATAATCCCCACCATGTATAGTTATTTTGCCTCAGAAATAATTTTTCAAAAAATAATTAAAAATTAGAAGAAAAATACTTCTACATTTACCTTAATTTTATCATTTTTAGCAGTCTTAATTCCTTTGTGCAGATCTAAATTTCCATCTGGATTGATACTCCTTTTGTTTGAAAATTTTAACTTCAGCTTAATATTTCTTATAGTGCAATAATGAGGTCTCTCAGCTTCTTTATGTCTGCGAAATTCTTTACTTCCTTATTATTTTGAGTTAAAACTTTGCCACATATAGACCTCTGAGTTGACAGACTTTTTGTTTTTCTTCTAATAGTTCTAAAAAATTGGGTTACAAAGTTTTGGACCAGGAATCTGATGTAATTCTTACCTTTGTTTATCTCTATATAGTTTTAGTTTCTCTCCAGCCGCCTCCAGAATTTTCTCATTATCTTTCATTTATAACTTTTAACAATTCTCTTTTTAAAAAAATTATCCTTTTTGTAGAGTTCTCTAAATTCCTGGACCTATGATTTGGCTTCATTCATCAATTTTAGGAAGGTCATAACCATTTTTCCTTCAGATATTTTATTTTCCTCATCCTCTCTCTTTTCTCCTCAATAGATTCCTGTCACATGTGTGCTATCAACTGTTTGGGTCAATGTTCTTGAATGCTCTATTCAGTTTTGTTTTCTTCATTTTTCTCTTTGTGTTTCAGTGTAGATAATTTCTATTATCTGTCTTCTTGGTCAATGATTTTTCAGATGTCTGCAGTGATCTGATAATCTCATCAAGAGAATTCTTCATCTCTGACATGGTGATTTGATGTCTTGTGTTTCCATTTGACTGTTTTAAAAAATAATTTATAACTCTGCTGAAATTTTCCAACTACCCCTCCATGTTTTCCACCTTTTCCATTAGATCCTTAACTGTTGGTCACAGTTACTTTTATGTCCTGATCTTATAGTTTCATAACCTCTAATCTCTAGACTTGGTGTTTTGATTACTTTATCTCTCAATAATGAACTCTTTTTGCTGGTTGTTTTTTTGTGTGCCTTATAGCTTTTAGTTGACTGGTGATGATTCTGTCAAGAACAGCAGTAGAAATGAGGAGAAAGTGTATTTATGCCTAGTATAAAGATTTCTCTTTCTCTGTCAGGTCTTTAATGTGGAGGATTGAGTCAATCTAGCCAGCAGTTGAGTGCCTTTCATTTTTATTGTTTCTGTTGTAACCTTCGGTGCACTCACAGACTTCAAATTCTTCCCACAGTTGTCCATTTGTCTTTTGTATTTAGTTTGGATTTGGAGGTGCTGGAGATTTTTTTTCCAGTGTTCCTGTTCTGCTTTCAGCTTTCATCAGTCCCTGCAACCTGCAGCACGTAGGGAGTTCCCTCTCCCTCATACTCTTATACCAGCAGTAAATTGCTGTCCTAAGAAGAGGGGAACTGAGCCTCAGTCTTAAGTCTTAGGTGGGGGCAATTTGAGTCTAGTTAACAGGTACATGGCTCTCTCAGCAATCTCAGTGCTCCTGACCTTCTCCTTCCCTCATGGTCCCATGACTGCCGTACTCTGCCCTGTATCTCTTGGAGGGATTTTGGAAAAGAGGGTTTTCTGTTTTGCCCTTAGCATTAGAAATCCTCATCTTTAAATTGGTGCAAATTTATGAGCCCAAGATGATTTCTTGCTCCAAACATTTGTTTCTACCTTTCCATAGAAAGAGCAGGTATTTGCTTAGCTACTAGGAGCAGATAAGTTTCTTGCTCTTCTCCAGTATCTTAAAGCTTTTGCTTTTATATGAGATGAGCTTGGAGAAGTGGTCATGGTTTGTGACTGTATCCCAGTGACAACGAGTCACCACCAAGGGCTACTTCTTTTGCCAAGGAAAAGAGCTTGCAAATGGGTGCAAACACCCCTTTTCTTGAGCCTCTTAGTTATTAAACATTGTTACCCCAGGTTAGATTAAACTCAGTCTTTAAGCAGTCACTAAAATTTTAGCTGTTTTTTTGTTTGTTTGTTTGTTTTTTGTGTGTGTTTTCTTTTTGTGTCAGCTGCTGTTCCTCTTGTGCTCTGCCAAAGGTGAAACAATTTGTATGTATGTCTCTCCCAGGAAGGGCTTGTCACTTTTTGGAATTCACTTCATTTTGCTTTCTTGTGACCTCAGCTTCTTGATAGGCTCAAGAAGGTTAAGATTTTATTGATTATTTGGCCTTTTTGATCTGTTATGGTGGAAGCAAAATTCTCTTGCTCTTTTACATTCTAAGCAGAAGCAGAATCTCATGGAGTTTTTCAATGTTGCAGATAGTCTTTAAAAATGCAAATAAATAAGGACAATCATTTCAGACTGTGATAAGTGCTTAAAAACACAAACACTCTATGTTGGCTGATAGAGTGAAAATGTTAATTTTACAAAGTGTGGTCAGGAGGAGATTCAAATTGGAACAAATGCAGGATATAAAACTGGTCCAATGCACTTAATTCCAGGAAGTATTGATTAAAGGATAGTGGGTGCCCTGGTTGGAAAGTGGGTGTATAGTCTACAATATAGGAGATCTCTTCTTTCCTCACTTACAAAAATGGCTTTTTCCTCACCATTGTTATATAGTGAACAGTGGTTTAGTTAACTAAGCTTCTGAAATGAAAAAAAAATAGTGTCTTTTGGGATGCCTCATCCTCTGAATGAATGTAAGCAGACATGAACGGTTTCACAAAGATTAATGCTGGAGAGCAATGAAGAATGGAGATGCTGATTGCAATTGGGAAAGTATTTTGGTGCTGTAGGAGGAGTTTAAATAGGGGCCCATGTGGCTGAGGGGTAAGAGGAAGTAAGTTTCCAGATGGTGGAAAAGAGTACTAAATATGAATATTACTTACGTCTCAACAAATGCATTGAAAATATTTAGTTTTCTCTATTCTAGCCTAATGTTTTCAAATGACAATAGTTCATAACCATTTTTCCCTGTTTCTCTCAACATTATTTTACATAATTTACTTTTTATATATCATCCTTATGTTGAAAGGAAAAATAAAAGAGGAAAAGTTGTTGAGGGGGCAGAAAGAAGACATCCTTCCATTACCATATCCATAATGCTATGGATTTTATCATAGCATAACTCTATGCTATGATAAAATGTTCCCAGTTTTCCAACCTCCAGAACATAACAATAATTAGAATTTATTTAGAGTGGTAGAGATTACAAAATGTTTTAATATTCACTGTGCCATTGAACCTCATGCATACACTTGAGACTGGAATGGTTGGCAGATGAAATAGATTGTGGAACAAAATCTGTCTAACCTACAGCAATGTCACTGGTGAGTGGCAGACCTGGGACTCCAACACAGGTGTTCTGATTTCAGATTTCAGGGACTCACTGAACTTACTGCTTTTCATATCTCCGGAATATACTGAATCTATTTTAAAGCACATGCAATCTTGCTAAACAATGTAAATACCTCTAGGACTCTATAATAATCTTTAACTTAAACTTTTAATAGTGTTAGAGTATAAGCAATTTTAGTGGCATGGGACTTTATTTCTGTATTGTATGCTATTAAATTCCTCTAATATTAAGTGGTTTCTGTGCTCACTTCAGCAGCACACATACTAGATGGTTTCTATTATTCCACCTAAGGTTTTGAGAAATAGAACCACAATTCCTCAGAGTTCTATTGTAAATTGTCCAAAAACACTCTAATTTTAAAGTTCTAAACAATAAGCATTTTGTCTCCAGTCTTAGGTTAGAGTGCTTAGTAGAGTTTGTGAAAGCAGAATAAAACTTCCTGCCAGCAGAGGACTATTTATTTGATAGTTGTACTGTCATTGACAAAGGGGAAAGTAGTTATAAAACTCTTAAGAAAGGAATAGTTTGTATATAGGCATATCAATAGTCTTGATATAGACTCTTCAGCCTCCAAAGAGACTCGACTGGAATTATTACAGACTATGTGAAAGAGCTACATCATGATGAAACAGATTTAGTGCCCTAACAACCTTGATAAGTGTATTTCCAAGCTATAGGAATTGGAGATGAAATAGAGTTCATGCCTGATTCTGTAACTGGAACACAGTCATCATTGTGTTGCTCAGGGAATTTTATTTGGGGAATATAAATCAAATTTGGGTCTTTTACATAGAAAATCAATTTATTTAAAGGATATTTGGTACTTTATATAATATGCTGTAAAATTAGCCAAGCTTGCTTAGGAACCATGGAAAATTTTAGGATGCAGCCTTTGGAACTTCCACCAGTGGCTCCTCAATACTGCTGCAGATTCTTGTTGCAATACTGCAACATGATTGCCATGAGTAGTTTCAAATGTCCTTGCAACTGTATCATTTCTGAAAGATTCATAGTCCTTTGCAGGTACATTCATTTGGCTGAGCCTATGATATGAACAGAAATGTATCTGATGCCAGTGTCAGATAATATAAAGAAATACCTTTCCTATTTATGTGAGTCAACATTTGTTTCTTTTGCATGCCGGCAAGGTCCCTGACTAATACAGGGGTGTTTGCTTTATAATTGCTGAAATAATTTTACTTATTTATCTGAGGAAGGGACCTGCAGTTCAGAACATAGTTTTAACAATGTTCTTTTGGCACCAAAATGCACTAGAAAGAAAGATAGGACTCTGCAATTGCATCTTTAATAATTCTGCTTGAGAGTTTTGCAAAAAAATGCTGAGAATAATCAAATAAATAAAAAATACAAATTAATTAAGCAATGATTTGTAATTTTCATTTCCTAGCCTTTTGATATTTTCTATACTGTCCAATATTCCTTTAGCTGATTTTTTTTTTTGGTGGGGGTGGTAAGATTTGGTAGGATTTTCTAAGAGTTTATTGGAATGTGGAGAAAGAGATAAAGGGGGTTATTTAGTTCATAGAAGCAAAAATAAAATAAATATATTTTACAGTTTGACAACCAAAGAACCTATTTTAGTAACTAAAATACAAACAACCAAATGAAAGAAAAAAACAAAACATAATGAATTTATGGCCTAAGATGTCATTAAGGGGTCTTCCACCCAATAGGAAATGCTTGGGATAGGGTGAGGGAGTGACAAGTGAAGAAATGAAGCCATATCATGCTTATACTCTCAAAACAAGGTCATATAATAAACAGACTATATTTGCAATAAGGAGAAACTTCAAAATGATTTATGCAAATTAAAATTATATGATATTTCTCCTTATTCTTTAAGTGTAAAAATTCAGCACACACTTCTTGTATTTACTAAAAGTGGCATTTGATTTTTTCCTGCTCACATTTACTACTGTTGGAAGAACAGTATTTTTTCAAAACTGAAAAAAGCTCAAGAATTACATTTAATGAAGGTAACAATAGCTCACATAAATGTAACATAGAGAAATGACTTAATATAAATAAGTGAAACCTGATTTCATTTGTATTTCAGATGTCGTCATGAGCATTATTTACTTTAGTTGTTTTTATTGAAAATGGGCAGGAGCAATTCTCAATGAAGTATTTTATTCTGACAGCATCTGCTTCCTGCTGCACATTCCCCAAACCTTAATAGTATCAGACACAAATCCTCTGACCTAAGAATACTATTCTTTCTGGATATTTGAATATTAATATATCTTTGAGTCAACCCTAGTTAACAAAATTGTGGTTACCTAAAAGTAAAATGAGGTTAAAGTATAGTTAAGTGTATAAACAATGTATAATAAATTTGCTGGGAAAAAATAGAGGAAAACAATTGTTTTCATAGGTTTTAAGAATAATGCATTAAAATTGCAAGAGTCAAATAAATAATGCACTCAATAGGCTAAGTCTTTTCTTGAAAACAAATTATTTGAGTATTCTTTGAATATTCAAAAGGCTCTTTTCAAGAGTAATTGTCCAAATTAAATCCTCCTCTCTTTTCATTACTTAAGGTCAGCCACATCAAAATTTCTTCAGGTAGACATGTTGTTCTTAGCAGTTGCACAAAAGATACTGGAACATTTTGGAGAAAAAAGTAGAAAGCACTATTCAGTTGTGAAACAAAGGCTCATTAAAGAGCTCATTTGAAGAAATGGCATCTCTATTACACACAAATTACTTCTGGGCACTAAAAAAGCTCCATCTATGTGAAAAAAAGCAAATCAGTCATGTTGGTTTGTGAACATTTATCTTTAGTTCTTTAGTGCAATTAGTGAAGCTAGGAAGGCAGCCCTACTTAGAAAAGACATGCAAAATTTCTTTTCTTTTTCAAAAATTAGAATGTATTTAAGTGAAATAAGATGAACAGAATTCTCTAATATTTCCAATATTAGTTATCTTCAGCTTTCCTTCTTGAAGTTAGGATTTGAATGATATAAAATTTTAATACAAAATGTGAATTTGGGAATGTTAATCCTGTCATTGTTTATATCAATACCACCTTAAAACTAATCATATTTACGATCTTGTCCATTTATCATAACACATTGATTCTATCTTAAAGATATGAAAGAAAAAGAAAACAAAGATTTCAAATATACCCCATGCAGGGCCTTGCTAAAATAAGGAAAGTATTTAGAAATTTACTTTGAAGGTCTGGATACAAGAATGAAAGAACTCTTAAGGTGCCAAAATGACAAGATTTTCTCTGGTGGTGTTTAATTATGTAGCTAAGTATTTAGAGATTGTTTTAGCAGTAACTATATTCTTTTCTAATGGAAAATAGGAGAGTGCAGTCAGTCATTGGTCTGTAAGAAGATTGCAAAGCAATCTAACGTTAATGATCAACTGCAATTTGGCAAAAAAAGATTGTACATTACCAGAGATTAATAAATAAGGCTCAATTAAAATGGAAAGCTAACTTTTTCTTCCAGTTATTTTTAGATCTTATACTTGGCTTAAGGAGAGACATAAGCAAATGAAAATTTATGAAGATATCATTAAGATATTCATTATATTCTGCCAGGTGAAATTAAGTCATCATATACCAATACCCACACAGTAGAATCCTTATAACAGGTAATAATGGAAAACTTTTAAGTTTTGTGATTTGTATTTTTTATTCCACAGAAATTATTTTAAATTTTCAGTTAATCATTTCCCTTGAGATTTCTCCTTTGGTGCTGAACATTAAGGAAATGCATTTGTATTCATGAGGTATCCAATTCTTCCAGTTCTAACCTGGTGGGTAACTCTCCTACTTGGAAACAGCTATAAAGACATGGATTTGTTACAATTCCCACATTATGGTATTGTAGTTAGGCAATTTGGGAAGTACATTTGCAATGTTCTTGAATCTATATATTCATAAAGCTGATTAGGAGTTCTGGTACATTTGTATAATCATATAGTATTGGTTTTCAAAATTCTCATTGAAATTTTGGGAAAATATTAGCTACAATTTATCAAAAAGTTTAAAACACAGAATATTTACTCCTGGCCTAGTGTCTGATGAAAGTAAAGGTTAAAAACAAACAAGAAATACAATGACCTTACCAAATGATTGGAATAAGTGACAAGCTCTATTATAACTTAATTATGACATTTATGAAGCAAATATGAATTGGGGAGAGGTCAAGTATTTTTAAAAACAAAGATAATGTGTTAAAAATTAGGTAATAAGATAATCATAATATTGGTCATTAAAGAATGTATAATTTGAAGTTCATAAAATGCCATATTAAACTGCATGTCTGCAGGGCCTGGTGCATAGTAAGTTAATATTAATATTTGTCAAGTGATTTATTTGATCTCTTTGCTATAAATAGCAAGTCTCTGTAATACAATCTATGGAATTCTGGCCCTGGAAAGTTCAGGGCATTTGGAACTGAGCTGATAAATCAAAGCGTCATTCCTTATTTTTGTTTGGAAGGTTCAGGTTACTCAACAAATATTTAAAGAACATATTTCAGAGAGAGCTCCTTTTGAGAACAGGGAGAGAGCCATAGAACCATGACAGAATGACAAGAGAACCACAGAGCCCACCAGCCACTGACCTTTGGAGATGAAAAAGGAGAACGCCCCCTGGTGAAGCTTCAGGAAGCAAGAGACCTGGAGAGGAAGTAGAAGACATCTCTATGTTTACCATGTGCCTTACCAGTGGAGAGAGAAACCCTGAACCTCATTAGCCTTTCTTGAGTGAAGGTAACCTCTTGATGGTGCCTTAATTTGGACATTTTTATAGACTTGTTTTAATTGGGAAATTTTTCTCGGCCTTAGAATTGTAAACCAGCAACTGATTAAATTCCCCTTTTTAAAAGCCATTCTGTTTCTGGTATATTGCATTGCAGCAGCTAGAAAACTAGGACAGAGGGAGACATCAAAGTTTAGAGCAGAAATAAAGAATTAAAAAACAATAGAGACAATAAACAAAACCCAGAGTTGGTTCTTTGAGAAGATCAATAAAATTGAAAAATGTTTTGTTGACACTGACAAAGAAAGAAAACAGATGGTGCAATTAATAAAAATCAGAAATGAAAAAGGAGGGAGCTTATTATTGACCCAACAGAAATAAAAAGGATTATAAAAGCATACAATGAACAACTGTATGCCAAAAAAAATCAGACAATCTAGATAAAATTGGCAAAGATCTAGAAACAAATAAACAACCTACAATGATTCTAGAAGAAACAGATCTTAACAAACCAACTGCAATTAAAGAGATTGAATTAGTAATCAAAACCCTCCCCAAGAAACAAAAGTCCAGGAACAGACGGCTTCTCAGGTGAACTCTGCAACATATTCCAAGAAGAATTAACATCAATCCTGCTCAAATTTCTCCAAAAAGTGAAGAGGAGGGAACACTACTTAACTCAATCTGAGAGGCCAACATTACCCTAATACCAAAGTCAGATAAAGCTACCACAAGAAAAAAATTACGGATTGATAACTCTTAATGCATATAGATGCAAAAATCTTCAACAAAATACTAGCAAACCAAATCCAACAGCACATTAGAAGAATTATACACCATGACCAAGTGGGATTTATCTCAGGTATAATGGTTAAGTTCATGTTTCTAGTTGTTTGGTCAAGTAAGCACTGGCCTGAATTTTAACTGTGAGTATACTTTGCAGAGTTAAACCCTCAGTAAGTTGGTTGCATCTATGGCTGATTACATCTACGATCAACTGAAGAGATTGTCTTCAACAATTAAGAGATATCTCATCCAATCAGTTCTCCTCTCTGTTCTCTTTTTATATCTTTTTCTGAATTGATGCAAATGTTCTAAGAAATGATCATGATGATGAATATGCAACTATGTGATGATATTGTGAATTACTGATTATATATCTAGAATGGGAATGATCATAAGTTAAGAATGTTTGCATTTGTTTGTTGTTATATATTTTTTTAATTAAAAAAATTAATAAAAACTTTTTTTTTAAAAAAGGAGAAGTGATGATTTCAATGGGCAGAAGAGAGAATTTATTTCTCTTCTTGAGCCAGCCAGTTTCTCCTTGGGAATTCATTGAAAATCTTCATCAGAGGTCCCAGCTTTCAACCTGCCTTATAGAATTTGGATTTGCTCATTGCCACAGTCATGTGAGACAATTCTTATAAAAATATCATCATATTTACAGATATCTCCTGTTATTTTTGTTTCCGTAGAAAACCCTGACTAATACACCAGGTTTGCAAGGTTGGTTCATTGTAAGAAAGTGAATTAATGTAACATACCACATTTATAGAATGACGCTCAAACCAGATCATCTCAGTTGATGCAGAAAAGGCATTTGACAAAACTAAGCACCTCTTTTGAAAACTAGGAATAGAAGGAAACTTCTTCAACATGATAAAAGACATATGAAAAACCCACCACTAATATACTCAATGGTGAAAGAATGAAAGTTTTCCTTCTAAGATTTGGAATAAGAAAACAGTACCCATTGTCACCACTGTTATTCAACATTGTACTAGTCGTTCTAGTGAGAGCTCTTGGGCAAGAAAGAAAAATAAAAAGCATCCAGATTGAAAAGAAAGAAGAAAGATGTTCACTATTTGCATATGACATGACCTTACATAAAGAAGATCCTGAAAAATCTACAACAAAGCTACTAGAGCTTAGAAACACACAAAATCAGTACTGCTTCTATACACTAGTAATGAACAATCTGAAATTAAGAAAAAAAATTCCTTTTATAATAGCAAATTGAAAAAATCAAATATCTAGGAAGAAATTTAACAAAGGATATGAAGGACCTATACATAGAACACTGCAAAACATTGTAAAATAAATCAAATAATACCTAATAAAATGTAAGGACTTTCTTTATTCATGGATTGGAAGACTCAGTTTTGTAAAAATGTCAATTCTACCTAAAGCTATTTACAGTTTCAATGAAATCCCACTTCCAACAGCCTTCTTTGCAGAAATGGAAAAGCCAATCATCAAAGTTGTATTGGAAGAGTTAAGGACCCCCAAAGAGCCATAACCGACTTAAAAAAGGAAGAACAAAATTGGAGTAATCATGTTTCCCAATGTTAAAACTTACTACAAAGCAACAGTGGTCAAAACAACATGGCACTGGCACAAGTAAAGACTTAAGAATCAACGGAACTGAATTGAAAGTTCAGAAAAATCATCACAACGATGCCCAAATGACTTTTGGACAAGGGGGTAAAGTCCAAACAATTGGGAAAAAATAGTTCCTTCAACAAATGGTGCTGGGAAAACTGTAGATTCATATACAAAAGAATTAAGGTGGACCAGTACCTCACACCATATATAAAAATTTACTCAACAAGGATAAAAAGCTAAATATGAGAGGGAAATACTGTAAAATCCCTGTAAGAAAACATAGAGAAATGTCTTTAAGATTTTGTGTTGGATAATGGTCTAACTTTATACCAAATAGATGCAAGCAACAAAAGAAAAAAAATAGATATTTGAGAATTCATCAAAATTATAATCGTTGTGCATCAAATGTCTTGACTGCGAGCATGAAAAGACTACCTACAGAATGGGATAAAATAGTTGAGAACCATATATCTGATAAGGTGTAATATCCAGAATATAAAAAAGAACTTCTACAACTCAATAACAGAGAGACAAACCAAATAATAAAAAATGGACAAAAGATTTCAATAGATATTTCTTCAAAGAAGATATTTGTTTTGGTTTACCAAAGCTGCTGGAATGCAATGTACCAGAAATGGATTGGCTTTTATAAAGGGGATTTATTAAATTGCAAGTTATAATTGTAAAACCATGAAAGTGTCCAAATTAAGGCATCAACAAGAGGAAACCTTCACTCAAGAAAGGCTGATCACATCCGGGGTTTCTCTGTCACTTGCTAAGACACATGGTGATGTCTGCTGGCCTCCTGCTCTTGGATTCTCCTGGTTCCAGTAGTCTCCTCTCTGAGTTTCTGTCTGTCTCCAAGCATCTTTAAAATTCTGTCACTTGGTTTCATCTCTCTGCTCTCCATGTCAGCTCTGCAAGCATCTGTCTGCTTTCTCCCAAATGTCTCCCACTTGAAGGACCCCAGCAAGTGGATTAAGATCCTCCTTGAATGGTTGGGTCAGATCTCAACTGAAACAACCTAATTAAAAGATCCCACCCAAGAATAGGTCTGTGCCCACAAGATAGGGTCAGAAGACCTCTTCTGGGTACATAACAGTGTCAAAGCAGCACAATATTCAAACGGCCAGTAAGAAGATGAACATGCTGCTCAACATCATTAGCCATTAGAGAAATACAAGTCAAACCAAAATGAGTTGCCATTTCACACCCACTAAAATGGCTAAAAAAAATAGGAAGATAACAAATCTTGGAGAGGATGTGGAAAATAGGAATACTCATTCATTGTTAGTGGGAATGTAAAATGGTGTAGCAAAGACAGTTTGGCATTTCCTCAGATAGTCAAGTGTAGATGTGTCAATCTCATTTCTAAGAATATACCCTAAACAGTTGAAAGTAGGGGTGTGAGCAGATATTTGCATACCAATGTTCATAGTGTCATTCTTCATACCAGCAAAAGATGGAAGAAACCCGTGTCCATCAACAGATGAATGAATAAAGTAAATATGATATATACATATGATAGAATATTATCCAGTCATAAAAAGAAATGAAGTTCTCGTACATGAGACAACATGGATGAACCTTGAGGACATCATGTTGAGTGAAATAAGTCAAAGGACAAATATTGCATGAGTTTATTTTTATGAAATAATTGGAAAACAGAACTACCTAGAGTCAGAAACTAGTATACAGGTTACCAGGGACTGGGGTGGCAGTGAAGTATGGGGAGTTAATGCTTAATTGTTACAGAATTTCTATTTGGGGTGATGGAAAAGTTTTAATAATGGTTGGTAGCATTGGTAGCACAACATTGTGGATATATTTAATGTCACTGAATCGTACATTTGAAAGTGGTTAAAATTAAAATTTTAATATTGTGTATATGTCACCATAATAAAGAAATTTAAACAAACATATAACTGTACAACAGAAAGTGTTAACCCTAATGTGAACTAAGGCTTATAGTTAATAAATACTGTAATTATAATAATATTGTTTCATTAATTATAACAAAGATAACACACTAATGTTAACATTTTTCCTAATAATAGGTAAAACTGTGTGCGGGTGGGATATATGGGGACTTTTTATTTTCTGCATGATTTTTCTGAAAACCTGCAACTTCTTTAAGTTTTAAAAAAGAAAAAGTTGTATGCTTAAGGGTTGAGATGTAAAACAATTTCTCATATTTTATTGCTTTCTCATAGACATTCTTAAGTGAAATTGGCATTTACAAATGTATTTTCTCATCTGCAAGTGTATGGAGGTGAAGAATACAGCGACCTCTATTAGAGTTTAGTGCTACAACCTTGATTTGTAGCACTAAACTGAGTAGCACTAAACTACGGCTCTAGCAGTTTGACCCACTATTCCTTTGCGTCATCAGTGTAAATGTCAACACATTGGAAAAGGGAAATACATTTTTTTCATATTATTACAAATGTAGCTTTGGCATTATAGATCCCCTGAATGAGTTTCAGGGAACAACAGATAGGTAAGGATTACCTAACTGTGGGAACAACTGAGGAATGCACTTGCCCTTGTATTTTAGATTAAGGGCACATGAACATAGGACTATGTACAGACTCTATAACTGAATAGCAATATTGAGTCAGCTGATTTTCTCTCAGCTGCTAAAATTACAATGCAATCAGATAATTAACAAAACCTAATTGAAAGACAGTCACTGCAAAGAAAAATATAAATATTTTGAATAGGAGAAAACGAAATCCATTCATGCAAGTATTAATATTTCACTTTCTGAGTAACAGAGTGAAGACATCAAAACTGTGTCACTTTATGATCCAGGAGTAGGGAATGTGTGTACATGTGAAGCTAAAGTATTGGCTTCAGGATACCCGATGGAGGTAGGAGTCATTGTCACTTTTGGTCAGGGCCATTTTATGATGGATTAACCAAAGCAAAGTTAGAATCCAAAGGTAATGGGTAAAGTCAGGACAAGGCTTCCAAGATAAGGACAAAGCTCAAACCAGAAACAAAATAGCATAGAGCAGATGGTGTTACATCAACAAGATTGCTTTTCATGTTAAATTAATAACTTCATACTTTGGGTGAGCTCAAGGCCTTCTGCCATGCTGGTGAGGCAGTAACTCTATCCTTATTCTTCTAAGAATTCCCTCCTGGCTTCAGTGTTCTAGAAAGGAATAGCCATATTATAAAGTGTTTACCATTCCACAAAGCTAACACAAACTCAAGAAGATGACAAGGGTATTGGAGAGCATCATGTCTCACCCCAACATTTTATAGATGAAGAAAATGAAGTCCTTAGAATTCAAGTAGTTTACAATATTTCAAACCAGAAGTAGAACTAGGTCATTCTTCTTTTGCCCTGTGGAAGCTGTGTTTGGAAATCATTCAAGAGTCCTTGAATCGAGAGTATTTCTAGTCTATTTAAAGAGATTCTTAAAATGGTAAAGTTAGTTCTAAAAGAATGACATTTTTACTACCTCTGAATCAACTAATAACTGGCTCAACCATGTCAAAATCTAATGGACCTTGTGAATATTAGGTTACTTAGGAAAAAAGTTGGATTGGCTGTAATTCACTAATGGCATAAGTAAGCCTTTTATCTATATTATCATTTGTAAGCAGAAAGAATGAGTATTTATTTTGGTTTCTTGATTCAGTTTTGCATAAAATCCATCAAAAACAAATTATATCTACTTCTATTTCCAAAGCTTGGATTCTGGACCCGTTCTACCAGGATTTGAAAAAATGATTTTACTACATACCAGTTATGTGGCCTTGAGTAGGATACTTAAGTCAGTTTGTACCTCTGTATCTGCAAAATAGGAGTTACTAATAGTATGTGAGGTTAAATTAGTTAATACATCAAAGAGCTTAATACTGTGCCTGGCACAGAACTGTCACTCTGCAAATGATAGCTGTTGCTCTGATTACAATCTTTATTGTTATTACTGCATTTTGCACATTGTCTTTGACAGAAAATAATATACTTTAAAGTGGCTGCTTAAATTCCTTACTTTTTAGTGCATGCTAAAATAACCCAAACACTCATAAGTTAGCATTTGGGGTCATTTATCCTTCATTGTGCTGTAATCATTTTGTTGCAATTCTATTTTAATAATGAAGCATGATAAATACCCCACTGGGAAGAATATGATAAGAATATAGGCCAGTATTTGGAATGGAAATTGATATTAATCACATTGTCATAGAATATTGATATCCATTGACTGAGTTTACTACACTCAATATTTAGTTTAAGTCTAGATCTTTGTAAAAATAAGTAGGTGTGGTAGTTAGGTTCAGGTGTCAACTTGGCCAGGTGAAGGTGCCTGGTTCTGTTGTTGTGGACGTGAGCCAATGGCATGTGAACCTCATCTACTGCTGATTACATCTGCAGTTGGCTAGGAGGTGTGCCTGCTGCAAAGAATGATGTTTGATTTAATTAGCTGGTGCTTAAATGAGAGATATTTAAATGAGACGTAGAGCAGCAAAAGCAGCTCAGCGTACCTCATCTCAGCACTCACAGCTCAGCCCATGCCTTTGGAAATGCAGAAAGGAATCACCCCAGGGAAAGTTGTTGGAACCCAGAGACCTGGAGAGAAGGCCAGCAGAGATCACCCTGCGCCTTCCCATCTAAGAAGGAACCTCAATTGAAAGTTAGCTGCGTTCCTCTGAAGAACTGTATGTTAACTAAATAAATCCCCTTTTATTGAAAGCCAATTCATCTCCAGTATGTTGCATTCCGGCAGCTAGCAAACTAGAACAGTAGGTATGGGCTCTGTAAGCTAATATTCCTCTCAAAAAACTTAAACCTACAGCTTATGTAAACATGTTGACAAAGCTAGAGATTTTCATGTTTTCAATATTTATATAAATATACACTTTTAATGTAAAGCTAAAATTATTGATAATAAATGTTAGTTTGTTACTTTTCTTATATATACAGTTAGCCCTTCCACATTGTGGGGGTTAGGGGCATGGGCCCCCGTGATCTGGAAAATCTCTGTAAAATATTTTTTTCAGGGGTTCAGGAAACTCCCCAGCTGCTTTTTGATTAGCAGATGCCGCCTCTCCCTTGGCTTTTTACATTGCGTAGGCTAAACCTTTTTTAAAATTTTTCAAACCAGCCTTTGCTGGCCAGAAAATCCATAGGGGTAGATCCCTCACCTTCATTTTCCTTTAGGGAATCACATAAGGGCTTAGCCTTTTCTCATATGCTGCCAGAGTCTACCGGAATGTCATTTTTAATATCAATCCTGCACCCAAAAGAATGTTGCACTTTCTGTGTGCGAGAGATGTGGATCTTGTGTATTATGCAAATGCTTTGCAGTTGCTGGGGCAGCTGCAACAAGGGCTTTGCGGATTTCTTCACATGTAGTCTCTGACTTCTGCAAACTGCACTCCCCCACCCCACCAAGTTAAAAAAAAAAACATTTCCATTTAATTTCTTATGCCCACACACAATATATCAAAACTGCATTGGGGAATGTCATGATTTGGAAGAGATATCTATACAAATTTGCTATATATTGTTGTGGTTTTTTGAGTAACCTTGTTATTTTGAACACATGCCTAATTCTTCTTGGTAAAAAAAATCTTAGCGAATTATCCAGAAATTATAAAATTAGAGAAATGTCCCTCAATGAAGTAAATGGAGAGAAAGAGTGAAGGACATAAGAAACTTTGAGGTCTGTTTTTTTTTTTTCGTTCCCCTCAAGATATAATTTCAACCACATAATACTGAAGAAAGGTATCAAAACTCTATTAGAAAGCAACTAGCACCCCATAAATATCTATTAAACTGCCCAAAATAATGATAAATTATACTGTAGAAAAATATTTTATAATATAAGTAACTCCATACTGGCAGAAAAGAATTGAGAAAACGTCTAGGTATTGCCACAAACAGTGAAAATTTTAACACAATAGGAAAAAAAATAGGATTTACCAATGTGTCAGATTTTATTTAATGGTCTCATAATACCTTAGCTCCAACAATAACTCAATCATCCAACCTTCAAATAACTGTGCTGTGACGATTATTGAATTTTTAAATTAACAACGTCCTGGAATAATTTATTTTTGCCAGGATTAGAAATAGAATTGACAATTTGGATTCGTTTATTTAGTGCTTAGCTATAGCTATAGAAAGCAACATAAAGCAGAATGTATTCCAAGTTGGTTACAATGAGAGAATTGTATTTTTATATATGAATCTGTGACAATGGGGACCCTGCAGGAAAAGGTCATATGAATCATGGCATCCTCATAAAGCCAGATGAAGACCAGTTTTATTGAATTCTCTAGAAACTAACCAAGTGATGCAATTTACAAGTCCCAAACTTTCCATTTCTGAGACACTGCAGTGACAATAAGAAATTGCTATCCTACTATTCTTACTAGAAAGAGTCATAGAAATAAAATACTTTCCTAGTCACAGGTATTCACTTTGTTGTGTGTTTGTATTGTACATCAGAAGAACTTCACTTTAGCAAGAATGTGTGGGAAGACCAATTTAATATTTTATTACCTTATTTGTTCATAAAAATAAAAGAGAATCAGCAGAAGGGATCTACTTTAAATCCATATTTATTTGGGAACATTCAAAAGTGCAAATTAATACAACATCTTCACTGTTTAGTCATTTTTCTGTTGAGAACCTGAGAATCAAGACATGGTAGAAAATTAAGCTGGTGGCTGTAAAAAAAGAAGGGTTGCTTAGACACTAGACATTTTATTTGTTTATTATCTTGAACTGTCAGTTTTTAATAAAGGGATTTTCCGCACATTTTTCTTTCTTTTTTTTTTTTTCAAGAAATTTCCCAGTTGTTCAATATAAGTTGAGTTTTTTCCCACACCATGGAGTAAATACTGTCACATCCTGGACACTGAAAAAAGTACAAACAAGGGTTAACAAGGCTTCAGAAGATTAATAATTTCATCTCTTTTGGCCTTACTTTTTTGTCATTCATTAAATGAGGGTTGGTAAAAGTACATCAGTCCATGGTTCCTTTCTAGTTCTTTTTAGAATGTCTTTGTTTTTAATAGAGAATAATGTTGTCTGCATATGTGTATGTGGAACCCTTACTGAAGGAACTGACAAGATATTTAAATTTTGCTTCAGAGTTTTCTTTTTAAAAAAATTTGTATTCTAGGCAACATGTTTACAACCGAAAATTTCCCCTTTAACCACATTCACATATATTATTCAGTGATGTTAATGACACTCTCAATGTTGTGCTACCATCACCACCACACATTTCCAAAACTTTATAATCAAACCAAAGAGAAACTCTGTAGAGTTCCCATTCCCTACTCTCACCTGGGCCCCTGGTAGGCTATATTTTAGGTTCTGACCCTATGAGTTGCTTATTCTAATTATTTCATATCACTGCATATTTGTCCTTTTGTGTCTGGCTTATTTCACTTAACATGATGTCGTCAAGAGTTATCCATATGGTTGCATGTATCAAAACTTCTCAATTTTCTTTTTTTTTCAATCAACTTAGCTTTATCCAACAAGCTAAATGATTTCCTAGATTTTCAGACATCAGGCAAAGCTGTGATTTCTGTGACATTGACTCATGGAGATTAGAGGTGCTGATGAAGAGTTGGGCAGAGGCAAGCTAATGTCTTCTTCCTGACTTCAGGACTACAGGACAGAGGCAAAATCAAGTTAGACTAACTGTGTTTCTGTTTATCCCAGTTGAAGGGACTTTGTCTTAAACAGTGTCCTAAGTACGTGCTGATGGGACATAATACACACACACCCTCAGACCCTCATTTCGGTTGTTACAGAATGTTATTTAAAAAGTGGAGTATGAGAAGGATATTTGGGTCCTGATTTTGAAGACAAAATTTTAAGCTCAACTCTATATTCTTGTCTCTAAGACTGTTCTTTGAAATGAAAAACCTGAAAGCCTCCATATCAAAGAGCTATGGGAAATGAATAAAGGATATTTGAAACACACCCTATCTATATACAGAGTTAGAGTGTTTCTGAGCCAAACATCTATAGAAATGGAAGATGGGGCTAGAGCTTCCAACTACAGCATTTCAGTGTGTACAATTGAGGTAATGTGCTTTTCTGAGTAACATCAGTAAGAATACATTATCTCAATATAAAATTTGAATAGGTAGTCAATAAAATACAATTTTTCAAAACTAATTTGCATCATGCTCTGTTTCCATAACATATTAGCTCACTAACTAAATTTTCATAATCCAAAAACTTTTTGAAACTAATTTGAATCATATTTTCCTTCCATAACATATTAGCTCACAAACTAAGTATTCATAATCCAAAAATGTAGACAAAAGGAGCTCAACTACTTTTTCTGAATCATTCAAAAATGTGGGTCTAGTTATTTCTCAAAAAAAAGAAATTTGATATTCTTTTCGTCATTTTACTTTCACCTCACAAAAATTGTGCAGACTAACCCAGAATGCTCAATTCCTGAGTCCTTTACCTCATTACCTAAGAGCTAAATTGTAACTAGGAAGAATGTCACGTGATTTATAGACACAACAGAATTCTCTTGAAAAACAAATAAAAATGAGTAGAATACGTGGATTAGGGTTCTGTAATGAAATCTTCAATACTAGGATCCGAGAGCCTTCTTTTGGCGTGCACTAAATAAGAGAGACAGTGAACTAGTGGTTGGAATGTTTCTATCAATAAAATTGAAATCAGTTCATACTATTTGTTCAAGTCCCATCTATTTTTACAAACCAGAATCAGCAGTTAATTTGAACTTGTCAATGCAACAGTATCTGTTTGTAGTTCATTGATTCCTCTGATGATTGTAAAAAATGCTTGTTTTTATGGACAGACATTTTATATTTTGTGAATATAGAAAATCTTTCCTATAAACAACACTTGCTTAGTTTTGTAAAAAGAAGAAAATGTGCATAGTTCTAAAGGCCAATTTTATATTAGCCAATACTTTAAACTGCCCACATTTAGAAGTGAAACCATTATTTAAAAGTTGTTCGCAAGGGTATAATTGGTTGACGATATTTATTGAGCTCTTACAAAGTTTCTTTAACCTTGGAATCATCATAAAATATAAAACTACCTCAAAATCTAATGATTTTCCACTGAGTGTATTGCTGTGAGGGCAAGAAAACGCATCCATTCTGAATATTGTTTTGGCTGCCTTACTGAAAAGTGGCAATATTGTTTGTTTGTCAAACAACTTGGAAAGCCAGACAGTGCTATTGAGGGTGATATGGAAATGACAGGTAGAGAGACTTTTCTTACCTGCTGCTTTGCTATTTGGAAAAGTCACGGTGGTAATGGTTTTCTTATCCTTTCATTCCTAATGAATTGCCATAATAAAATCTGCAGATTACTTTTTAAAAAATCACTGTATAATCACAGCAGTGGTAGCAAATTCATATCAGAAACACAACATCCAGTCACTTCTGTGGAAGATATTTGTAGACTGGAGAAATGATGAACTCTCCCTATATTAGACAAATGAGTTTTATAAACTCCTCATCAAACAATTCTTTCATTGTCGCTTGCTCTCCTGTGTATATGCAGTTTTCTAAAAATGATTTTGATGCACTATTCAATTCAGTATTTCATTTCTGGTTATTTATAATCCCTTGCACTTCTTAATTTATTTCCTCACATAAAGTAAAAATGTTAACGATGGAATTTTAATGATTTCATAGAGAACAATTAATTTAGTAACTTCAAGAGTTATCTGATTTATCGCTTATCAGGGTAAGTGTATAAATCACATGAATGTTATTAGTACAGGAGGTAATTTTATTTTTTGATTATTCATTGACATCATCACAATGTCTAATAATTGTACTTATTAGTCAATTAAGAAGTTTCAGGACCGGGCTTGGAATGCAGAAAAGAAATGTATAGAACTTCTTTTGGCTAAGCTCAAGGAGGAGGAGTGATAAGGTAAATATTTTTTTATTTCCAGTACTGAAGCTCTATTTTATCAGATAACCCCATGAACCATGGGAAATAGAGAGGTCTGGGCTGTGAGATATAAAATGCGGATTGGCTGAAGAATCACCTTGAGCAGTAACGCCACTGGCACAAGGCTCATTGTGCCATTTTTTACATTGACATAATGTAAAACAAACAGAATTTGGAGACCTCAATCTGCTATGCCAATAGCATAACAAAAAGTTGTTATGTTTCATTAATATTTCTGTAGGTCCAAGGTATAACTTTTTCCATAGTTAAAATCATCCCCAAATAGTACCAACGTAATTAATAACTTCTAAAGACCTGCCTGGTGGACTCTCCAGCCTTGTACTAAGGGAAGAAGGGGTTGTAAGGGGCAGGATCTGAAAATATCTTCCTCCACTCCACACATCACAGCATAACACCTCCGTACTCCAAAGGGAAAATCAATAGTATGTCTTAGAAAGAGGAAAGAACAGGAAACATGAGAGTACAAGAAAACACTTAAGAATTTCAAGACTCACTTCATTTTGTTTGATGACAGTGTGAATGGTACTTTTCCCCATATGCATAAATTATTTTTCAAAACCATAGATGTATGATAATACCTTCTACTTGTACTACCTCAGGTTATCTCTCTCCAGTCATAACACTTATATTTTGTGGTTTTGGCTGTGTTTTGTAGGAAATGGAAACAGGGCATCTAGGAATTGACAATTGGGGCTCAGTTATCTTTAGAGCAGTGTAGCCCACTTAACAATTGTTCTTCCAGTTCCTAAACAGAAAGCTTCATTTCACTTTCAATTATCTCATTGAACTTCCAGTTCTTTTCAAATATCAAGTGATCAATTATAATGTCAGTATTAAATTGTATCTTAATACAAAGCCGGCATGTCCAGAAGGTATTGCTGGACCGGGGGGAGGCTGACTAATAGAAGGATAGCCAAAGCTAAAGCAGTATCAAGAAGCACTCTCCATCTCCCAATTCATTGTTCCCTGCAGGAGGAGCTAATTTGATTCATGAAATTGTTGAAAGTCTGATGACTTGCAGTGATATTATTTGCATATGGCTATGGATGATTTTTTTGCTGATATAAGTAAACTAATGCCTATGCTAGAAGTAATGATATAGGATGTAAGCAGATTGAACCAGTTTGGTATATGACACCTCCCTGGCTCTATTTTCATCAAGGATTGGCTGTGCTTGCTGATCTGGGCTTGCCTTTCAGGTCAAGTTCCCAAGATGTACACAGATTAGGTTAGCCAGGTCAACCTGTTTTCTTTGTTCAAGCTTCGTTGCCTCTTATGGCACATGTTAATTCAGGGTCCCTTAGTCACCATGACCTCATGACTGGGGCAGGAATCAGTAAGATACTCCTTTTTGATCAGGGTCTATGCTGTTCTCTACACACTTAGCATGGAGTAGAGAAGCTGACCTTTTGATCTCATTTCTCTCTGTTCTTTTTGTTTCTACTCTATTGTGAAGAACTCTCAAGGCAAGAAAGGATGCACTCTGAAAATAAATGTAATTACATATATTCACATAGAAGGAGCATTATAATTGGGGATGATTCCCTCACCTGAGGATTGGCTTGCAGTGATATTGTTTGCCTATTTGTCTATGGATGACTATTTTGCTGATATAAGTGAACTAATGCTTATGCTAGAAGTAATGGGCTATAGGTTTCTGAAAATCAGCCCCTTAATCACACAGAAACAATGTATCTGCCTTAGAGCTGTTTATCTAGTGAATAATGAAATTAAGTGGGCAATAGTGTAATTAATTCTAATGTAGTTATTTGTTTACTTGCAAATGCCAATATACAACTGACTGTAATAAATTATGGTACTTATGGAACCTCAATAAATATTAAACTAGAAGAAGATTCTAAGAATGCCAGGCATGTGTTTGTATATGCATTTGTAATTGCAGCTTGTACTTAATTAGTATAAAGAGAAATGATATAACACAATAATATAATTATTGATTTTAATTGCTCTTAATATTGTAGATCCATAGTGAAATAGGTTAGGAATCCAAAGCTGTAAATACATCCCAATTCCACTCAGTTTGGGGCAGTATGTAATAATTTTAAGAAACAACTTGAGAAATACTCATGCCTAGAAGTTAAGTATTCAAAAGAATAACTGAATTTATGCCCAAACATTCTAAAAAGCTTGAGGTTTTTGTTGTAATTTTCATTTTCATTTATAGTCGTGTTTATTTTATTTTCCATAGTTTTCAAATTCCAATTTCAAAGTGAATTTATATACCCCAGACTGAATAAATATTACAAATTAACTGAGAGCCTAACATCAAAGAATTTTGTCTTATTTTGATATTTTCTTTGAATGATTTTCTAATTCTTAAGTTTTAAAAAAATGAATGTACTTTGCATTAATTTTATCAGTACAGTTCTCTTAGTATACCAGTCTTGTTTTTCTTCCTAATTAGGTCATCAAAAACACTGGATTAATGTTGCTCATTTATAACAGCAATTTAGCATTTACATATCACAAGAACAAATCCAAGAAATTTGTATGGTGTATGTATGTATTTGTATAGTGTATGACAAAGATAAAGAAAGAGAAAGGATAGTTGTATAAAGAAAGGAAGCTAACAGTGGAATTCAAAACAGAACTCATCTTGGAGCTTGCTGGCATTGCACGATCATTTGCTAAATGCTGTTTAGGTTCTAAAATGGACATTACTGTTTAAAAGGCAGGAAAACATTATTTTGATATTGGCAGCTGAAAGGGATTTATTGCATGAGAGTTTCTACTTCCTATAAAAGTGTGTTTTTCATATATGACCATCTGAAAGAGCAGAGTGAAATATTAATGAACAGTCCTATAGAGGCACTTCTGTGATTAAAGCATCATTCTTGACATTTTTATAAAGTCTGTATCTACTGTCTTGTGTGGCCACTGAAGTCAGGACTTGGTTAGCTTAGTGGTCAGCTAATGATTGGTCAGAGATTTCCTTAAATCAGTATTTCCTTGGAGCAATGTCTTCCACCCTTTGCAGAGAGTTTGTGTGTGTTGGAACATGTCTTCAACATTTAAGCATTTTATGCTACATCTTAGTCTACTCTCCCTGCTTGCTCAGGGCTTGAAGCGTTAGCCATAGTTGAGAGATTAAGACCTTCTGTACTCTCCTTGGGCATGTGCATAGCCTTGCACAGGCATGTGTCTTCCTAGATCCCCAGGAATATGTTGGAGCTTTTCAAAGCCCACTATGGACACTTCATTTCCTCTGTTTCTTTCTTCCTGTCTCTTATTTGAACTCCCTCCCTCCTGTCACTGTTGCCTCAGGCAACTGTAATGCTAAAAATTGTTTTCCACAAATGCCTTGGGGTTAGGGCTTTTCCCGCTGTACTTAGAATCAGCTTAAATAAGGAGAAATCATGCTCATGAACTTTCTGATGCTGACAGATGAGTCTCAAACCTGGGAATGGATTTTTTGAGGCATATAACAAAACCAAGTTTGCCATACCTGATGGTTGTTAGGCTGCTGGTTCTCACTGCCACAGTGGATGCAAGACTCCTGGTTTCCAAAGCAGTTGTGGAGTTCGGAAGAGAGAGAGGAGGATAGGGCAGGATAAAATACCACAATGCATACTATCCTTACTGAGCTTCTACTGAGCCATTTTTTTTCTTGCAGAAATAGTCCTTCACTTGTTGGAAGTCTTTGATTACTTTCCAGTTATGAAAAAAGTCGATTTTGAGAATTTTTGTCAGTGTTCTTGTTGCCTTTATGCAAGAAAAAATTTTCAGAGATCCTTACTTTATCATTCTGGAAATCTAACTTTTTAAAAAGAACTTAAAAATGGGGGACATGGAAGTGGAAATTTGCTCACTTACTTGGAATCATCTTCTCTGCTACTGGATAATCTGTACTTTGAGCTCTGTTAACCAGCTCAGCGACTAACAGTGCTCTGAAGAGCTGAGGTTGAAATATTATGAAAAATGAAGGGGAATCCTGCTGAAAGTTAATGCCAGAGGTTGATACTGCAAAAAAAAACAAAACAAAAAACTTGGTTTTCAATAGTTGGGCCTGTATGATCTGTACCAAACAGAGAAACAAGTCTCTTCATGAGAAGGTGAGTTTTATCGTGAGTTCACATTCAAGAAACTGAGGAAAATCTTTTCAAAACCAGTTCAAAACGAAAAAGAGGGCTTGGGCTTTTATGGCCCAGGGGGACAAAGGAAGGGCAAGGGTCAAGAGAAAAACAGAAAAATAATTTTAAAAAATTGAGTAATAGTAACAGAGCTCATTAAAATTGATTAATGGTTGCCTGCTTCATTCTTGTTTGATCAGCCCATCCTGTTATATACGTCCTCTTCTGTTTCCTGGCATTCATCCTTCAGAGCAGGAAGGTGCTGATTTATTGTTTCATATGGTGTTTCTGGCACCATTTCATCGTGCTTTAAGATGTTATCTCATTCCTGCAAAGAAAGTTGAGAAGGTACGGTTAATATGACTAGGAACAGAGAGTAAACTTTTGAAATTAGAACAACAAGCTATTCTGGCAAGGGCTTTAGGCTTTACATGAATCAAAGATGCTTGAGTGAAGAGATTATAATAAACATTTTTCTAGCTACCAAAGAGTATACTAAGCATTTTCCCATTAAAGAATTATATCGAGCATCCTTCCATCTATCCAGCTATCAATGTTTTAATTCTTCTGATGTTCTTTTTTTTGTAAGATGTTCCAATAAAGCCTTGAGGCTATGTTTTGCTCTTGAATAGCCTTGTTTAACCTCATTTGGAGTCATTTGGTGCTGAGATTGTTAAACTTTTGGAAATCTGAATCAATAAGCTTGTGCTTGTCTAACCAAATTGCTTTCTTAAATCCTTGTATGTTTACAAGGATTTAAAGGATATTATATATTGCATAGAAATAACCAAATTCTTGGTATAAGTCCATTACACAGACTTAAGAAGACTGATGAGTTCACTAGATTTTCTTGCCACAGTTCTGTGTTAACAACTTTGCTCCAGTAACTTCACTGATAATGCCATAGCTCATTGATAATGAATGGACAGCAGATCTTTTCAGTGGAACGGATCCTTCAGAGCAATGATTATCATTGGGATGCAGGCATGGCAGAGCAATTTGTATTTAAAAATGGCAAAGTACAATTTAGTAGTTCAAGAATTATTTAAAACAGGGGAAGCATCACAATAAAACAGTTGAATAATACCAAATGAAGACAGAGACAACTCTTAGTTGACTTCTTAATCCAATTTAGCTTATCTTCTTCTATAGAGTTAGCTCATAGGGAGAAGTTCACATTTGTTTTACTATGCTAGTTTTTCTCATGTTCGATTGACACACAAAAAGATGCTTAAGCCAACCCCTTTTTCAGTGGGTAATTCTGTTTCCTTAACAGATAGAACTCTTCTGACAAAAGTTTCTACCTCAAGGCTGAGTCACTCAGCTCTATTTCTCAGTTACTTCCTTGGCAAGACAAATATGTTTTCACATGCAAAAACCAGTGTTGTATTTAATTATCTCTGAAGAGACAATACATCAATTCAGTTTTAATTAAGAGGTTCTTTGGGGATCTTGGAAGTAATCTTTTTAGAAGGCTCTTGGAACTTTTAGGTACAAAGACAAGACACCTCCAGGCAAAGTTTCAAATTTCCTTTACTTTCTCTTTGGTCAAATGGAACGTATAATCCTTTTGACAATATACATTGGTTCTGTTTAGCTACAAAAATTGCCTGTGTTAATCATATATCCCAACATACCCATAACAATGCTGTCCATATGTAAGAATGCCTCTTTTGCTTTACAGTAAGCTAATAAATTCTAATTTGTTTCTTTTTAAGTTGCAGGTGCTACAATTATGCTAATTCACCCAAATCTGCTTTTCATGTTTTTTTGTGTAATGTGTGTGCAAATCTACCACTCTTTTAGGCATGGTTTGCAATTGTGAACATAGTAAAACTGATTGGAAAATAAAAACTCAGAATCTTGATTTTTAGCATCATATTATAAAAAACAGCTAATTCCTGACAAGTTCATGATAACACAAGAGAGACAATATGTTTAAAACTTTGAAAACTATTAAGCATAATTCAAACATAAGGTAAAATGACTAGTTTTAATACCAGACAAAAGCAGTGGGTTCTCTGCCCTGTGTACATAACAGCCAATCTAAGATACTGGGGCTTAAAGAAGAGAATTTATTGCTTGGCAGGAAGCAGGAAATCAGATGGCCTAGTGGCCTAAAAATCTGCCTCCTGGAGTCTGAATTCCATGTTTTTATGGATTTAAACAAGAGTACATGGAGTCATTACCATTTCAGTAACAGGTATAAGGAGAAACAAGGGGGAAATGGGGTTACCACTATAATAACAGGTATAAGAAGAAACAATTTACAAATATGAAGAAGTGGAACTGGGTTAAAATCAAGCTAACAAGAACAAGTCAATGGTTAGTTCTGAGCTGATTCAAGTACCTCCATTAGCATTAGCAGGTAGCCTTTGTGATTAAGAGTTCCTAAAGTTAAAAAAAAAAAGGTGTACACAGAGTATATTAAGCAGATAACCAGAGTATTGGCAAATTCCCTTGTGGGATGGGACAAAAAATATAGAACTATTAAACAGGGAAACTCCTGATACTGTGTCAAACATTAAGGTCCCCCAAATCAATAGGCCAAGCACTTGATCTTGAGGCTTGCTTTTGTGAAACTTATGTGCTTAGCGGAGAAGCTTAGCTTACTTATAGATATGCTGAAGAGTCAAATCCGAAGGACCTCTTCTGTTGCTCAGATGTGGCCTCTCTCTTTCTCTAAGACCAACTTTCCAAGTGAAATCATTGCCCTCCCTCTCTGGGGTGAAAGTCTCCCTGGACTTATGAGAAATGGCTCCCAGGGATGAGCCTGGTCCTGGCACCATGGGATCAACAATGCCATTCTGACCAAAAAAGGGAAAAGAAGTGTAACTAACAAAGTATCAGTGGCTGGGAAAGTTCAAATAGAGTCAAGAGGCTACTCTGGAGGTCACTCTTATCCAAGCTTCAGTTAGGCATTGCTACCTATCATAACTTGCTAACCCCCAACCAAAACCATTCCTGCCAATCCTAAAGAACACCTAAGGCATTATGCAAGATTCTACAAAGCTTCCATGTAGTAGGGTAACTTTCCAGAAACCTACAACCTCCAGATGCGTCCCTAAACCAGATATGTCCTGAAATGCAGAGTGGCCAGCCTCTCCAGAACATCGAGTAGTTCCGACCCCTACCCCATATTATGGACAGCCTCTTTCAACATGAAAAAGTTGGAAAATACCCAAATACCCCTGAATAGTGGGAGAAAGATGTTGATGGTGGAGTCATACAGAGAAGGTAGGGTTTAACAAATGAGTATGATTGCTGAGTCATTATGCTGATATTTCTAGTAATCTCCAGTGTCTGAGGGCAGCTGGTATTAAAAACCTAAAAATGTGAAATTGTAACCCATACCAAACACTGAAATTTGCTCTACAACTAATTGTGCTGTGTTTGAAATTTATTGCGTATATATATATATATATATATATATATATGTATATATATATATATATTATTTTTCACAAAAAAGAAAAAAATTTGATTCTGATGATAAAAAATAAAAATTGAAAAATGGGTATGAGGGTCAGTCACGAGGTTTTTATGATCACAAGGTCACAAGATGAATGCTGTTTAGTTATATAATCTTTATCAAAGATAAATGCAACTGGATTACAGGTCAAGAATTTCAGTCATTTCTTTCTAGCTATTTTAATACACCAGAAAATAAAAAGAAGTATCTATATATTGATTCAGCAATCAAAATCATTTCTTAAATTCTGATTTTTTGGGTACAGTTTTAACACTAAATTCAATATACTTACTGGAACCTTTTGGTTTTACACAGAAAATGGTATGGACTTCAGCAGATAGCTATAATAAGAATAACATAGATTTTTGAAAGGTAAATAAGATGTTTTTATTTTATTTATGGAGAAACTAAAAGAGGATAAATATCGCATAGCACTCAGAATAGGTGACATTCCTAAACATAAGATATCTTGAAAAGTGAAATGCTCAATACAATTATTAAGGTAATGAGGTTTTATGTTTAAAAAATAATAAATTTGTTAATGTATTTGTTAAAATCATATAAATTCCATACATGTTTGACTATTCCTATTACTACTATCACCTCTTTTAAGTAGATAATGAGAATCCATTTTGGTTCTTTGAAATATTATAGAAAAAAGAAAAATTCTTCTAAGTGTCAATAGAGCATGAAAGTTGATCTAATGTCATTGAAATTATGACTCCAGTAATAAATTAAGTGACCATTTAAACTCAGTTATTTCACAAGATTATCAATATCTTTCTTATGGAGCATCGTATATTTACCACTAACTATATATCATGCTGATGAGGTCTCAGCTGAATACTTATTCATGTTTTCTCCTTAGATTCTGTCTGCTTTCCAAAAAAACTGCCACTGGCCTAATTTCTTTGCCTATTCTGACCTCATATTTCAAAATACAAACGTAAACTACTTATCTCATCTCCCCATGGAAAAACATTTCTGCTTTTAATTCCTCTAAAAGTATAGAGCATGAGAAGCTGTAACTTGAGGGAACTGTATGTTTTTTGACTGCCATTTCCTTTTTGATCTGCCAGCAGAATTTTAACCAAATTTAACAAATGTATTTGGAAGGCATGACTGTACAGGGGAAAGATGGTTGACCTGTGTGTCAGAATTCTGTATTTTGGGCCTTATCTTGACTGCTAAGCCCAAACCAAATGTATCCCCAACACAGCCTTGCCTTAGCCAGATACCAAACATAACATGCAGCCTCCACATTAGACCATGAGTGTATGAACTCGTGGGGAATTGGAGTGGCATGAGACAGTGGTCTTAATTAATATAACATATCTTAGTTTTGGAAAGTAGAGAAACATATGACTGTGTGAGAACATAGCTAGGATCCCTCCAGGGTCTTGAAATCAGCCTGTGCAAATGAAACCTAAGGTAACTGCATGGTAAACTTCCTTTGTAAACTACAGAATTAAAAACTGCAAGTTGCTTCATATTGAAAGCCATTGAGTCTCCCATGACAACGTGTTACCAGAAGTATTTTGCATACTACCTCTATGGCTAGAATTCAAGATTATATGAGATTCTGTTTGTATTTAGCTCAATCTACTTGCATTGTTAGTATTCTCGTGTTAATGCTAATAATATTAGTGCTTAGAATATTAGTATAATATTAGTACTATTAGTATAATAATTACAGCAAAATTATTAATGTATTAATAATAGCATTAATATTAGTGTTCCAATAATATATATATATTATTTGCATCACTCAAGCATTCCTTCCTTGCATATGATTGCTGATTTTCAAAGCTATATATATTCCCAATACCTCCCTCTGCCTCCAGCACTTTCTTGGATCAGCAAAATGTGAATTGCCTTATCATCTTGATCTCACCTGTCATGGTCAGCTTCATGTGTCACCTTGGCCAAGTGGTGGTACCTGTTTGGTTGGGCAAGTGCTGGCCTGTCTGTTGCAATGAGGACATTTCATAGAATTAGATCATGATCATGTCAGCTGCATCCACAGCTGATTCCATTTGTAATCAGCCAAGGGGGTGTCTTCTGCAATGAGTGATGCTCAGTCTAATCACTGAAAGCCTTTTAAGGAGGATTCAGAAGAGAGATTCTATTCCTGCTTTGGCTGGCGAGCTTCTCCTGTGGAGTTCGTCCAGACCCTCCATCAGAATCGTCGGCTTCACAGGCTGCCCTGTGTTCCTTTGGTCACGTGAGACACTTTTATAAATTTTATATTTGCTAGTGTTCCCTGTTGATTCTGTTTCTCTAGAGAACCTTAACTAATACATCACCTAAATTGCTTCTTGACTGGGTCAGCTGCACTTCCTGGGTATGGAGCTTTCAAAGGTCCTTTTTATTATTAAATATGCCTATATAAGAAGGAGAATCTCAACCTGTCTTCCCTGACTAGTACTTTCGGATTACAGGGACAGGCTGTTTGTGTACAAAGATTGATTTTCTAGGTAAAACAGTGCTCTAGCTGAGGCTGTTGTTAATTTATTTCTTGCTGTGTCCACCTAGACTTGGAGTCCTGTCTCTACTAGCACTACAGTTTATTGGTGGTCTAACCTTGAACAAGGTTTAACCCTTAAAACCCCATGTCCTCATTTTTAAAGTATTGATCACATCTACTTCCAGCATTGTTAGAAGGATTAAATGGGTTGAAGTATGAGAAAGGTTTTCTCACATCCTCCCTGAAAGAAGTAAGGAAGATATCATTGGTTCAATGGCACTAAATAAAAATAGATGTGTTGAGGTCCTAAATGTTAGTGCCTCAGAATGTAACCTTATTTGGAAGTGGGGTCATTTCAGATGGAATAAGTTAGGTTACAATGAGGCCAAACTGGATGAGGGTGGGGCCTAATTCAATATGACTGGTATCCCTATAAGGAGAGGAAATTTGGACACAGACCTATAGACATCAAAGGAAAACATTAGGTGATGACTGAGGCAGAGATTGAAGCTCAAGAATTATTAGCCAACCATCAGAAGCTTGGAAGAGGCAAGGAAGGATTGTCTCCATAGGTTTCAAACTTCCAACCACCAGAAGGGTAAGAAAAATTTCAGTTTTCAAGCCATCCAGTTTGTGGTACCTTGTGACAGCAGCCCTAGGGAACTAAGACAGGAAGTTATGCAAGAATATTCTTAGAGACCAATGAAGGATAAAAGGGGACAACCACATTCCATTCCCCAGTTAAATGTTTGCTTTTTCAGCAAAATGGGTATATACCCTCAATATCTGTTTGAACAGATGAAAGTGAAAGTTAGAGAGAGAAGCCAGAAGAAAGAAAGAGTCAACTGGATGGCAGCCTGTGCTACAACCCTTGATATAGCAAGAAAGAATAAATTACCTGTAGGCTAGGTAGTCACCATGGAACATAACTTGGGTTTAGGTATTTTGAACTTACCTGGTGCTGTGTTCATGTGTGAACTTGGCCAGGTGGGTATGCCCAGTTTTCTGGTTGGGCAAGAACTGGCCTGTCTGTTGCTGCAAGGGCATTTCATAAACTTAAATCATGATCATGTCAGCTGCATCATCAGCTGATTGCAAATGCAATTAGCTTAGGGGAGTGTCTCCTGCAATGAGTGCACTTAATCTAATCACCAGAAGGCTTTTAAGGAGGATTCAGAAGAGACAGTCACTCTTCCTGCTTCAGCCAGCCAGCCTCTCCTGAGAGTTCATTGAGGACCTTCATCAGAGCTGCCAGCTTGTGGCCTGCCCTACAGACCTTGGATCCTTACATTGCCATGGTTACATGAGACATTTTTATAAATTTTATATTTATGGATATCTCCTGTCGACTCTGTTTCTCTAGAGAACCCCAGCTAATACATCCGGTAAAACTCCTCTAGCAAGAGACCAGGGAGTATAGCAATGAAAGTGGGAGCTGGAGGGCTGGGATCCACCCCCCACCCAAAGAACAATCTAACACCTCTTTTACATATTCTGAAAGCTTTGGTAATTTATTATGTGTTTAGTTGTACTGCTTAAAATGTACTCAGTGGGTAATCCTTTTATATATATCTTGGTAACAAATATAATAGACTTTTTATATCGTTGTAGTCATCTTTATTTAGGACCCATTAAATACTTGGTTATCCCTTTGTGAGAAAATAAAGAATTGAATTCATATTTACTTTACTAATAAAAAAGTTACACCCTGATACTCTGTTTCTGTATTTACCTGCGTACCTAACAATTTTTATTTCATAGCCAATAATTCAATTGTGTTTATACCTCCTATGGTTTCTATACTTACACATTAACCCACATATATCCTGTAACAGTCTCTTACAAATTTAGCTGGATTCTCCTGACTGGTTTGAATGGTGTGCAACATCTGATATCTGCTACGTATTAGTAGGTACTCATGGCTCATCACACCTTGGAAGGGCTAGCCTTTCCTTAGATTTCAGGTTATTTGGCTGCCCTGAGACTAAAGTGCTATGAGGGCTTAAGAAAAGTTGTAAATTTAAAGATTACCTTGGTGTGTGTGTGTGTGTGTGTGTGTGTGTGTG
>PVIY010021691.1:0-42062 GCA_004026745.1 Myrmecophaga tridactyla
CCGGGGAAAGTTGTTGGAACCCAAGGGCCTGGAGAGAAGACCAGCAGAGACCATCCTGTGCCTTCCACGTAAGAAAGAGCCTCAGTGGAAAGTTAGCTGCCTTTCCTCTGAAGAACCAACAAAATAAATCCCCTTTTATTAAAAGCCAATCCATCTCTGGTGTGTTGCATTCCGGCAGCTAGCAAACTAGAACAACATGTGACAACTACAGAAGCAGAAATGAGGAACAGAGAGATTGAGAGAGAAAAAGAGATCAGAAAATGCTATGTTTTTGGTGAAGAAAATAGGAAATAACAAAGAGAAAGAAGTAGGAAGAGACAATGAATAAATAAATGTAGGCAGCCTCTAGAACAGAATAAAAAAGAGATGGAGTCTCTTCTAAGGCTTCCAGAAGGAGCCAGCTGTGCTGTTACACATGAACTTTAGCCTGGTGAGACAAATTTTAGACTTCAGACCTCCAGAACTATAAAATAACAAATTTACCTTGTTTAAGCCACTCAATTTGTGATAATTTATTAGGGCAATAATAGGAAAGTAATTCATTTGGCAAATGCAGAGAAGCCAAAAGGAAACAGTACAGTAAATCAAATCCATGAAGCAATAGAAAGCATGAGGCAGAAACTGTTAGCAAGAACTAGAGACAGAAGATGTACCAAGAAGAACCATGAATTGAGAAAGTAGTAGACATAGTGGAGGAAAAAATAAAGAACATCTGAATAAATGGATAGATACTTAATGTATATGAATTGGAAGAGGCAATATTTTTTAAGTTTTAAAATCTTCCTAAAATAATATATATTTAACATAATCCCAAAGTTCCAAAATCTACATATACAAAATTGAAAAGTGATCATAAAACTTATACGGAAGTTCAAAAGATCTAGAACATCCATGACTATCTTGAAAAAGAAAGGAATTACACTATCAGATTCTATGACTTACAATAAAATTACAGTGATAGAGGGAGGAGGGCTGGGGACATAAATGAAATCAGAAAGCAAGATAGATGTTAAAGATCAAGATAGTATAATCTAGGAATGCCTAGAGTGTACAATAATAGTGAAATGTGCAATGTACAAATTTTAAAAATGTTTTTGCATGAGGAAGAACAAAGGAATGTCATTATTGCAGGGTGCTGAAAATAGATGGCAATTAATATTTTAAAATGTCACCTTATGTGTGAGACTAAAGCAAAAATGTTTATTTGTTACAAAATTTATATAAAAAAATTACAGTAACTGAGATATTAGTGTTGGAATAGAACAGAGTCCAGGAACAGATTCTTACATATAAGTTTGCTTGATTTTTTGACAAGGGCTTCCATGTAATTCAATGAGCAAATGAAAGGAGAAAGTTCATTTTCCTAAAGTATGTTTAAGCAACTAGATGTTCTTATGGGAAGAAAATACAAACTTGACCCTATCTCATAGCATAATTAAAAAATAATTTTAGAAAATATGAAAGCTACTAGCACACATCTTAAACAAAAGAGAGAAAAACTTTGTAACTTCGTGGTAGACAAAGATACTTTGGATAGGATACAAACAGCATTAATTTTAAAAGAAAAGTTGTGGATAAAACTAATATCTAGATCAAAATAAGGACATCCTTATCATCCTTGATATTTCATTCATGATTCCCTCTGTTATTTAACACCAAAAGGCTAAATATTATTCTGATTTCTTTCTACAAGAGATGAGTTTCTTGAAATTCTTATAAATGAAATAATTCAGTATGTATTCTTTTTTGTCTGCATTTTTTCATTCAACATAATGTTTTTGAGATTAATTTATATATTCTACTGATACTAGCAGCTCTTTTATTTTTATTACTTTGGAATATTTTATTATATGAATATACCAGAATTTGTTTATTCATTTTCTTTTAAATGACATTTGAATTATTTTCGGTTTTATACTATTGTAAATAAAGCAATTATAAGCGTTGTTGTTTGTATGTAGACTTTGTTCCCTTTCCTCTTTGATAACACCTAGGAGAACAATTATGGAGTCATAAGAGTACATTCATGTCTAACTTTATAAGAAACTACCAAACAGCTCTACAAAGTAATGCTCTATTCTACAATCCCACCAGCAATCTATGACTATTTTGTGCCTCTCTAAGCTTGGTGTTGTCAGTCGTTTGAATATTAACCATTATAGTGGTTGTTAAATATGATCTTAACTTGCATTTTGCTTAAGACTAATGAGGCAGAACACATTTCATCCTTTATTGACCATTCTTCTATATTCTATTGTGAAATGACTATTCAAGTTTGTTGCTCTTTTTATGGTGTCACCTACTTTTTATTGTTAAAGTATAAGAGTTCTATATAAATTATGCACACAAAATTTTTCAGATATATTTATGGCAATATATACTTTGTAATAATCTGTGGCTTGTCTATTTATTGACTTTAATGAGCAATATTTTTAATTTTTATGAATTCCAATTCCTCGTTTTGTTCCTTTTTTATTAGTGCTCTGTGTGTTGTTTCCATAAAATCTGTGCCTATCCAAAAGTTGTAAAGACATTCATATTTTCTTTAGAAACTTCATATTATGGGTTGAGTTGTGTTTTTAAGTTCTATGAATGTGATCTGAAATGAAATCTTTAAATTCTATGAGTATGATTTAATAGGAAATAGGGTCTTAGAAGATGTGATTAGTTAAGATGAAGCCAAAGTGGATCAGAATGAACCCTATTCCAATAAAATGTCCTTATTTAAGAAGAGGAATTTAGCCACACAGAGTGCTAACTGGGGGGAAGGCCAAATGAAAACAGAGGAGTCAGAGATTGGAGTGACGTGCTGTTTTGGTTTGCTAACGCTGATGGAATGTAATATACCAGAAAGGGACTGTCTTTTACAAAGGGAATTTATTACTTTCTAAGTACTAATTTTAAGCCCATTAAAATGTCAAATTAAGGCATCAATAAGAGGATATTTTCGTGAAGAAAAGGCTGCTGGCATCTGGGGTTCCTCTGTTACACATGAAAGCGTATGGTAAAGTCTGCTGGTCTTTCTCTCCAAAATGTCTCTGTAGGCATTTCCTTTCTCTCTTAGCTTCTCTCAGCTTGGAGTTCTCTCCAAAATGTCTCCGCCTTAAAGGACTCCAGCAAGTGGATTATGACCCAACTTAAATGGGTGGACTCACAGCTCCATGAAACAACCTAATCAAAAGGTCCACCCAGAGATAGGTCTGCTGCACAAAACTGGATTAAAAGAACATAAACTTTTCTATGTTCCATTAAACTAGCACCTGTGTCTACAAGCCAAGGCACACTGGCAAACACTCGATGCTAAAAAGGAGCAAGAAAGGATTCTTCCTTATAGGATTCAGAGGGTGCATCACTCTGCAGACACCCTGATTTGGGACTTTTAGCCTCCAGAATTGAGGCAATACATTTCTGTTGTTATAAGCCACCATGTGTGTGATACTTCCTTATGGCAGCCCTAGGCATCAAAGATATGACACAGTGTTAAAAGTTTATATATATATATAAGCTCCTTCAAGTACATTGTTTTTGTGTTTTAAATGAGTTAAAGTTTGAATGTTATGATTTGCATTGCATATCTAAATATTTCACCACAATTTATTAAAAATACATCTCATTCCCCGTGGAATTAAATTAGCATCTTGGTTGTAAAACAATCAACTTAGTTTTATTGTGTGTAGCTTTATTTCTGTACAACCTATTCCTACCCCCACCCATTTCACATGAACATTGTCCAATCATACTTGGATTCTGTGTGCCTCACTCTCATCATGTCCTAACATTCCACAGTAAATTGCAACTCCCTCTCCCTACAGATATTCCTGATTCCACTTTGGCTATCACAATTCTGCATCATCACAACTTTTCACCACTCACTGCTACAATGGGCACCCACAAAATAACTGAACTTTAATAATGGCTTTAATATCACATATTTTGAAAGGGTAAAGGGGAAATGTGATAGTTTGATGTTATTTTGAATTGAATCGTTTTGGTAATTTCATTTCCAAACTGTTTATAGCTAAATGTAGAAATATGGCTGATTTTTGAATATTGAGCTGGTTTCCTGTTACTTTGCTAAATTCATGTTTTTTAATATATTTAGTAGATTCCATAGATTGCTCTGAATCCCAATCTGCTCATTTTTATCTAAATCTATGACATTTCCTATTGAATTTACACTGCAAGTATACATACACATATATGTGCATATATATTAAAATTAAAATAGCTATCATACCCGAGGTTTTTAATAAAATTTTATCATATGAAAGTCACATCTCAATGAAAATTATTTTGGCTAAGTAGATAACTATATTTTAAATAAATAGGAAATTGAAAAATATATAATTTTATAATGATATTATATTTGTGGATTAGTATTAAAAGCTATATATCTGTTAACTATATCCTAAATCCAAAATCTCATTACGTAAGAATTGTACTTTATCAATTGACACAAAACACTTGGATGGAGACAGAATATCAAGTGATTCATTCTATCAGTATTTGTTATTCATCTTATGCTTGCTCACAAATGATTAAACTTGTATTTAGAAAATAATGGTACCTAATTGATATGCTGATTGTTATCTTCTGTTACTAGGAGAGCATGTTTTATAAGTGATATATGTGCGCTCATGCATATAGCTGATTACAAACACCTTACACATATGAATATAATGAGCTTTTACATGAATATATGTTCATACACAGGACAATACATTTTATTTGTCAGGATATAAAATAAATATAGTGAAAGATGAAGCTGCACATTAAGTATTATCTAGTTTACTGCAAATGTCTTCATGCTAATGAATATCAACTTTAAAGAAATTGAAGCAGCTTGTTCACTGAGGATATATTAAAAAGGATAAAAAAATATAAAGCAAAAAATAAGATACTTTAAAGTAGGAGGAAAAATTGTTAAAATTGAGAAATATTTTTAAACCAAGAAAAATACTAGCCAAATAACAAAGCCTTTCAGTCTATTATCCCTCCTTTATTACCTCAATATTACCAAATAGTAGATAAAAATAAACATTAATCACATAAAGAGATAGCATTGGATGGAAGAAAATCATTTTGCATTTAATATAAAAATTGCCTCCTAGTGACCAGAAGAAGATAAACACAATAAAGTAAATATTACTGATATCAAGAATACTATTAATAATTATATTTACATGTATATGTAAATATGATATAAATATAATTATGAATGAATTAAAAGAATGCAATAAATTTACAATAGAATTTTTTATTTTTTTGTCATGGGCAGATTCTGGGAATCGAACCCGGGTCTCCGGCATGGCAGTTGAGAATTCTGCTACTGAGCCACCATTGCACCACCCTACAATAGAATTTTTAACTTGTTTTGAACTAACAAAAAATAGTATAGAAGTATTAATGCAGTTTTATAAATATAAATGTGTAAATTAAATTTAGTCTTAAAGAGGATTTAAAAGCTCAAAAGAACAAAATAAAAATGTAAGGAGAATAAAACAACTAATTATAAAAGAATTCCTAGTTCATAATTTAAAAAAATTAAGATGCCTGAAGTGCAAATTTGAATGCAACAAATAAAGAAATAAGAAAGAAGATATTTTTAAAAAACTAGATATTTAGAGGGAAATATACTATACTAAAAAATAATTGGGTGAGTAAAGTTGCTATGAACATTGGTGTATAGGTTACCTTTTCAATTCCCTCATTGCAATTCATTTTGGTGTGTACCAAGAAGTGGGATTGCTGCTAGGTCATGTGGAAATTCTATATTCAACTTTTTGAGGAACTGCAGATAGTGAATGCAAGTAATACTACTGACTTACATACTTGAAAATTCTTAAAGTGAGAAATGTGAGTTGTGTATATACTACTACAGAAGAAATAAGGACATGATAAAAGTAAGGGTCAACAAAAAAATGAAATAAAATTAAAAGATTAGAAAAACAAAGATAACAAAAAGGAGAGAGAGACGTTAGCATCAGAGGCAAATATTAAGACAATTAGTTTTATTCGAAGTAATTTACTTAAAAATTAATTAAAGCCTTTTAACATAGTCTTCAAAGGTTTTGGAGGATCTGGAACATTAAGTTCCTCAAGTTTATTTTCCTAAATGTTCCCATTGCAGGCTTTAGGCCCTCACTCTTTCCGTATTGAATGCCTCCTTCATATTTACAACTATGGAAGTGGGTCTGTCCTTCTGCTAAATAAGATAGCTTTCTTTTGCCTCAGAATTTTGTGAGGGCCTCAAGTGAAGCAAATGCCCATCTAGGTGATGATTATTCTTCTCTACTATGGTTGGAAAACTTTCTCTAGAAGGCCAGGTATTTAATATTTTATGCTTGTTAGTCATAATTTGTGCCACAATTACAGAACTCTGATGTGAATTTATGAAAACAGACATCAGCAATGTGTGATTGGGCAGATCAGATTTGGCCCATGGCTATAATGTATATATGTTCAGGGTATTTGACTATGGGGGTGATTGTGAAATAAAAAGCTGGGAGGGAGATATTTTATTGATATAGGTCACTCTCTTATGACTTAAGATTTATCCTCCTGGCAAGGTAAACTTAAGGCCTGCTCTAAAATATTGCTGAAATGCTTCTATGAAGCTTGACTAAAACGAACGTCTGCAGTAATTGAGGTGAAGATACTTTCAAAAAGAACCAAGAAAAGGGCTGCAGCACCCAGAGAAGAGGGAATGCCAAAATGGATGCACCAAATCAGGACTTAAAGCCTATTCATTTATTAATTTTCTGGGTGGGTGTAGAGGACATTTCATCTTATAAAGCAATGGTGAGTGCACTCATGAGAAGGAAATCAACATATTTGAGAATCTCAGAGGTGGCTAGCCTCTGTAGGCCAGAGCTGATAGTGAAAGATGTTTCTCTCAGTATCAATAGGGTTAATAGGATTCCATAACCTCAAAGCCACGTGGTGACAATTAAACATCACAGGGAAGGTGGATTGCAATGTTATTGTAATGAGGACCAAGGGTAAAATGGTCACCAAGAACCCTGACCAATGGGTGTGGTAGTACATAAATACAGCAAGGTATTTCTAGAGGAAAGATAAGTGGTCTTCCAATAAAAGAAATTTTATGATTTATATAGCAACAATAACAAGAAAACAAAGACTGGCATAAAGAACGTTGATTTGAGTAATAAAAAACCCTCTTTGTGATCCACTGATCTACAAATTAAGAACCACAGTTTTCAGAAAAAAAAATGTAATCTGCTGATCCTGGCTTCATTTCCTCAGTGCATATACCAAATCAGACGCAAAACCATATACCAATTTCAAAAAGGATGCATAAACCATGCTGCCATCACAGACCTATTTAATTCACAGAAGTGAACGTTCCAAAACCATGATGAATATTGATGATGATGGTGGACCACTGTAAACTTGGTGAAGTTGTTAATCCAACTGTAGCTGATGTTTCAGATATTATACCTTTACTAGAAGAGATCAGCACAACCTCTGGGACTATGCATGTGCTATTGATAGGGAGAATGCAATTTTTCCTTTCCCAATAGAAAGGAAGGACAAAAGCTACTGGATTTGCAGAGTTTAAATCCCACGGATATGTTAACTCCCAATATTTGTCATAGAATAGTACAAAGGGACTTTAATTATCTTGCCCTTTCAGAGAATAACACAGTGGGGCTCTTGGTATTGATGACATTATGCTAATCAAAACTGAGAAGTAGGAAGATGAGTGCATTGACTGCCCTGGCAAGACACAGGCCCACCAGAAGGTGAGATAAAACAAAGATTCAGAGTTATGCCAATGGTTCAATGGTCTGGGACTTTGGGGAACATGTGCTCCAAAATAAAAAACAATTTATTCCAAAGAAATCGCCACTGCCCTCAGTAAGACTTTTTGCATGTGCCATTGTTGTGAGCACTGTTCTGGTCAGTTAGTGAATTATGTGATTCAGAAAATGGCCTGGTTTTAAGAGGAACCCATGGTGGTAGAGGGGGCTGCAGCTGCTCAGGCCACATGGTCTGCTGGCCATGAGTCTATTGAGGTAACTTTGGTAAATAAGGCTTCTGGGTGAAGGTCTGTCAAGCCTCAAATAGAGACCTCTCTGTAACAGAGCTTAATTTTGTTTATTTTAAAAACAGATCTTGATATGCTAATAATAGAAACTGATTGTTTCACCATGGGATATCAAATGACCATGGGACTAGAAATCCCATCAAGAGATGGGTATAGTCAGATTCCCCAAATGAGCAGGTGCAAAGGCAATCCTTTCTAGGAAGGAAACCGTATAATCAAATTTCAAATTAAGGAGATCCAGAGGTCATAATTTTATTAAATGAACATATAACCTGAATCAAATATTCCCTACCTCTGTTTCATTGATGCATCTCCTTCAGTATATTCTTATGCCCTCATGGACTTCTCTTTCCTTAATAGTAGAGAGCAAGGTTGGGACCTCAATGTCATGCCATCACTTGAGACAATCAAGCAAGCACTTGGTGGGAAATAATTATATAAAATCACATTAACTTGGGGTTAATTATTTGTCCTGCCTGAGATTAATATATTTTTTGTCTGTTAGCTTCCTTCTCTTGACAACAATGCCTCTACCTGCACTTCCTTTAGAGAGCTCATAGAATGTCTTACTTACTGAAATTGCATGCTGCAGAAGATTGCCTCAGACCAAGTGTCTGTTATTGTAGTGCAAAAGGTACAAGAATGCCCACAGTAACAAAGGGTCCACTGGCCGTGCTATTTATCACTAAAATTCTAAGAATTGAAATGGCATTTGAAAGGCACAGTTAAAAAATTGGAGATTATATCATGTAGGGTTGAGGCACTGTTGTTCAAAAACTATCTTAAATAAAATCGACTTATCTGATGCTGCGTCCCTGTGAGATAGGGTGATTGGTTCAATAATCAAGAGGGATTGGGTTCAGGAACCAAAACTAAAATTGGTCACTCTCACCCAGACACCAGTAGTTATTAAAGATGTGTGCTTGCCTTTCAACTCAGTCTCCGTAGTGTTGGAGGACCAGATAACTAGGCATGGAATACTTTCTCCAGGGCATATAGGATGAGTTCCAAAGAACCTAGACCTATGACTGAAAATAACCTGATCATTCTGGAGTTCTCCTGCTGAAGTTAGCAGGTAAAGAAAGTAATTATAATGCAGGAAGGAGGAAACAACCCTAGTTATAATAAAGGGCCAGGATTGCTGCTCTGTGACGGACACTGTGACAAATATGTTTGGGACACAAAGGATTCATAGGGACACTTTAATGTTGCTTACACATCTGGTGCATTGAACACAGTCTTTGGATACTGTGGTAGTTAGATTCAGTTATCAACTTGGCCAGGTGAAAGTACCTAGTTCTGTTGCTGTGGACATGAGGTACTTGAACCTCATCTGTTGCTCATTACATCTGCAGTCAGCTAAGAGGTGTGGCTGCTGCAGTGAATGATGTTTGATTTAATTGGCTGGTGCTTAAATGCAAGAACTCAATGTAGCACAGCCCAAGCAGCTCAGAATACCTCATCTCAGCACTCGCAGCTCAGCCCAGGCCTTTGGAGATGCAGAAAGGAATCACCCTGGGGAAAGTTGTTGGAACCCAGAGGCCTGGAGAGAAGGCCAGCAGAGACCATCCTGTGCCTTCCCACATAAGAAGGAACCTCAGTTGAAAGTTAGCTGCCTTTCCTCTGAAGAACTAATGAAATAAATCCTCTTTTATTAAAAGCCCTACCTCTGTTTCACTGATGCATCTCCTTCACACCGTCTCTGGTGTGATGCATTCTGGCAGCTAACAAACTAGATTTCAGTCCATTTATCTAGGCACACATTCATATTCTAGCCAAAAATAAAAGGAAATAGTAAAATGGCTTTTGACTTTTTATTGCCATGGGAAACTTTTCAGCAGATATCGTTTCTTATCTCATTAGTCAGAACTAAGTCCAAGGTAATTTTGAATAATTTTGCCAAATCATTATTCATCTTAGAATTAGGGTAGAAGGGTACCTTCTCTTAGGTGAAGGAATCATTTGTTGCTTCTTGAACAAATCAGGAATTAGTTATCTGGAAGGAACCATTTATTGCTTCTTGAACATATCAGAAATTAGCTATTTTGGATAAATGGTGGATGGAACATTAAAGATTTTCTGATTTTTAGGATTAAAGTGATTAATTCTATTAATCTTTTGGACCTTTTATATTTAAAGGAATTATTGATATATTCAGTTAAAAGTTATCATTTTACTAGCTGCTTCTATTTTTTCAACTTTTGCTTTGTTGCTTTTATACATTCTATTTGCCTTCCCTGGATATTATTGAGAATATTTTCATAATTCCATTTTATCTCTTCTGTTATTATTTATACCTCTTCTTTTAGCATTTTTTAGTGCCTGCCCTGAAGTTTACAGTATACTTTTTAAGTAATTTGAGTCTACCTCAAAATAATATTAAGTTGCTTTACATATTGTGTAATGAACTTATAACAGTATATCACCAATATTTCCCTCTTATCCCTTGTGATATTATCAAACATTTCACTGTTACTTACTATATAAATAAACAATACATTGTTACTGGTACTGCTTTAAAAAGTTATCTTTAGAACAGTTAAAAATAAGGAAATATTTTATTTTACCTTCATTTATTCCATTTCTAAACCTCGTCATTTCTCTGTGTAGCTCCAATTTTTTGACATACATCAAATTTATTCTGCCTGAAGAACTTTCTGTAGCATTTCATACAGAGCAGGTCTCATGACAATAAATTCCCTCGCTTGACTGACTGAAAAAAAACATTAATTTCTCCTTCAGTTTTGAGGGCATTTTCATGGACTAGAATGAAATGTCAACTCTGTTGACAGTTTTTCTTTCATGACTTTAAAGATATTACTACGTTGTTTTCTTGTTTGCTTGGTTTCTGATGATAAGTTTTCTGTAATTATTATCCCTGTTCTTTTTCCTTGGTAGTATATCTTCTTTCTCTGCATGCCTTCAATTTCTCTTTGACTTTGATTTTCAGCAGTATTAATACTACTGCCAAATGTGCAATATTTTTAGATAAATTTTTATGTTCACATGTGTGTTTATCCAAGATTTATAGATCTTTTGTTTGGCATCTTTCAGTAATTTTGCAAAATTCCCTTTTATATCTTCAAATATTTATGTTGTTCCTTTATTTCTTCTTTTCTTGAAATGATTCCAATTATGCATATGATAGGTATTTTGATATTGTCCCACAGCTCTTTTTTGTTTTGTTTTGTTTCACTCAATTGTTTTCCTCCATGTTTCAGTTGGAGCAATTTATACTGATCAGTTTTCAAGTTCACAGATTCTTTCCATTGACTTTGTTCATTCTACTGATGATCTGTCAAAGGCATTCTTGATTCTTTATTGAGTTTTTCCTTTCTAACATTTCTCTTTGTTTTTTTTTTTCTCATATTTAGTATGTCTCTGTTGAAATTACTTACCTGATCTTGTATGTTATATACCTTTCTTGCTAGAACGTTTGATGTATTAATCATAGTTGAGTGAAATTCCCTGCTAGATAGTTTCAAACTCTGTTTTGTCATATCCAAATCTAGTTCTGATAATTGCTTTGTCTCTTAAGGTTGTGTTGTCTTTTCTTGCCTCTTCATATTTCTCTTGATATCTCTATTGAAATCAGAACATTGGGCAGAACTGTAGAGATTCAGATAAAAAGGGTTTTTTGCCCGGAAATGACCATACTTTCCTTTTGCTAGGACTTTAGTGTGGTCTTTAGTTTGTGTTCATGTGGTTACGAGATGGCATAAATTTAAGATGTGGTGTTACTATGATCACTTACAATGCACCAAAGTGTTCACATTCCTGTAGAGAAACTTTGTAGGTGAAACTGACCAGATAAATTTCTGTTCCATTCTGAGTTTTACGTCTCTCCTTCATTCTGTGCCACAGAGTCAATCTCCATGGATCTCATGGACACTCCTGTTTCTCTCCTTACCCTTTTTCATTAGTATTCTTTATCATTTGTTATTTGAAGCTTCTCCATGTGCTGGTAAGGTGGTGGTGGTGGGGAAGTGGAGGCATGCAACTCTTTTTCTGGCTCAGTCTCAGGTTCACACCATGTACCTGGGTCTTGTAGGTTCTCCTGCCCATTCCTAGGTTGTAGGTTTGGAATCAAATGTGTAATCCTGCCTATTCTCCACAAATAGGTTTTTATCCTTTCCATGTTTCCTTTTCCTAATGTTGCAATAGGTCTGTACTAAAGTCCTAAGAAAGTGGTGCTGGATGCACTTCTTTCTCTTCACAGACTAAAGGTTTTGTCTCATGATGGAGATAATTTGTCAGCTCTTATAGGTGGATTCTTCCCACCAGTGTCTGGTTGCAGAGCCAGGTGAGCCCATGTTCGTAGCTCCTTTCTCCCTAGATTTTGGGCAGGTTACCGGCTTTCTGATCACAGATCTCTCATGCAGTTTCAAAATAAGTCATGAATATGAATTTAGTCCAGGACATTTTTGTTGTAATGGTAGGAAAGAGTCTATGTCCAGCTCTTTATGTCATAGAACAGAAGTCAGAAGCCCAATCAGCATTTTGCGGTACTAACGATTTGTTTGTTTCATTACACTCTGCAGAAAGGTTTGTCTCTAACTCAATCAACATAGAAGAGTTAGCAGGCTAAAGATATGCTTTTTGTGGTTTAACACTGCAAGACTAAAATATTCTGGGAGACCTTTGCATATGGAAGAAAAATGCTATTCTTATCATTAAAAAGCTAGCACTATAGGGTTATTAAATTATGGTTTATATTCTGTCAACTTTCAATTTGAGGCATCCTTCAATATTAAAAATTATTGAAATAGGAAAACTAAAAACACCTGAGATATGGAGATCCAAAGCTCATGAACAAAGTGAAGAGTTAAATGTATGGCTTATCAGACTCACTTTGTTACTGCGTTTTAGTACTACACTGAATTCTGAACTTCCTGGCAAGTGAGGCAGAAATCTAGGTTTGTTACTAGTTGAATAAAGTTTTTCCTTAAATATCACTATGGTGTAGTTGTAGACAATTTTCCCACTCCAGAGATTCAGGGATATATTATAGGTGTATTAATTTTGGGATAAACCCCTCCTGTGCATTGAGGAAAGCATATACCTAAAGGGAAATCTTTACTATTTGCACAGAAATGATTTTTTAATCCCACCTAAGAGAAGACCAAACTAATAAAGGTGACAATATATATAATTGAGATACATTAACACCATCAGGAAAGTATCTAACTCAGGAAATCAACATCTTTGAAAAAATTCTGCAGACTCTTTAATCAATGAAACCAGTAATAAAAATTTCTGAGAAAAGTTATTGTCGTGTTACAAAGAGGACTCAGGATCAAAGATTAATTTTAGTATAAAACACATAACTCACACGGTTTATGTTACCCGTACATATTTATATGTATGTGTGTGTGGTGTATATGTCTGCAATACATGCACATTAAGTGATATAAAGTACAAAGCAGTTAATCCTGTCTAATTGTAAAAGTTTTTTTCATCTTGACTTTCTGGGCTAGCCGAATGTGTGCTTGTGTGTGTGTGTGTGCGCGCGTGTGCGTGTGCATGTGTGTACATCTTCTACAACTAAATCCAAAATGTTTAAAATACAAAAATTTCACAGATAATAAAAATACTATTGTCATTGTCCCTTTAAAAGTGCCAATGTCTCAAAGGCTGCAGAGTAAAACTTTGGTTTCCTTAAGCAGTATTATAAAGAGGAAGAATAGAAAAAGTAAGGAAGAAGAAAGTACACAATGTAAATAAAAAATAATCTAATTTAGTCCGTGAAAAATAAAAAAAAATTAGGTTTAAAAACAAGCCTGAAATCAAAGACGATTCACTATAATGAGTCATACCTTCAAGAAGCTACCATTTAAGCATATTAAATAAATTATATCCATTAATTATTTAAAATTAATTATAAACCATGAAAACTTACTTATTTTACCAGAAATCATTAGTTATTTGGAAAAGTAGAGAAACTGGATTCTTTAGCAAACCAACACGTGAATGACTATGGCTTGATAGTTTGGTTAAGCTACATAGTTTGCTGAATACAATATTACAAACATGCAGGGAAATGTTTTTTAATTTAATCAGGTATCCACATTTATTATAAAGGTACAAGATTGATAATACTATTTATTTAAAATAAATGTTTATCATGTTTATTCAAAATAGACAAAACATCGTTAAAAACATCTTTGTATATTTTAATGTCTTCTATACCTTCAGAGCATGTTTTAAACAAAAACTCAAAATATAAAAGCAATATTAACAATAACAATGAAATTAATTATGTAATAATAATACAAATCCATTTTCTGGAGTATCTGACCTTATTATGAAGCATGCTTTATTCCCAACAATTGTTTAATGTCCATAAAGCAGACTCCATTTTCCTTCTTGAATGTGAGGAAAGACAAATTGTTTTCCCATTGACACCCTGTTAAAAATTATACCATTGCATTTTATCTGCATTTTAAATCTTAAAAATTATAGTGATTTAGCAATTTTATTCATTGTTATATGTTGGTACTGTTTATTATGGGTTTTTTTAAAACTAAGTTCATAAAAATATCTATTTACAATGAAATGATTGATAAAAATGTCCCTTCCAGGTTTTAATCAATGTTCCTCAGAGTGTCAGAAATATAGTAATACCCTCCTCTTTTCTTTAGCTGTTCAGTAAATTCATATTTTTTGCAGTGATTGTCAGCAAGGATCCTTATTTCTCCCACTTTTAGTAGTAGCCTCTTGAACCAATATACTTGCACTTCAATAGAAATTAAATATCTAATTTTAACCTATAATTTATAAATCAATATACAGCTATTGGTTATGACTTTGAATGTATTTTTCCTTTTAAACTATGAAGTAAAATGTCCAAGTATTAACAGCCTTTATCATTACTGTGATGTATGAGTTGTCAGATTAATGATACCACCAGGACTAATACCACTCTAATTGTTTAATTAAAATAAATGAGTAAAAATCTGAAAAGATAAAAATACTGTATTAGGATATATAAGTCTCAGTCAGTTAAACAGATGGAATTAATATAAATTAACACTTTAAAATTCAAATAATTGACCTCACAACAATTTGAGCATAATACAGTACAAATTAATGTTTGCAAATATACTCTCCACTAGCTTAACAAATATCTACTAAATACTTACCCTGTACATTGCTAGGCAATAAGGAAAACAAATGCTAAATTATATTATATTGCATTACATTATATTAAACCACAAAATCTGAAAGGATCACATAGTGTAGTGTAATAATATGTGAGATAAGACATATAAATAGATGGTAGAATTGGATGAGTACAATTCTAGTAATAAAGATAAAATTCTCTTGGTTGGTATGACAGGCAGAGTCTTATTAATTTGGGAGATTAACTAAGGCTTCATGGAGTCTGTGGTATGAAGTATTATTTGAATTTTAAAAAGTAATTCTGAAATTATAAAGGAAGTTATAATAATTTAATATCAAAATTTTAGTAAGAAGATTTCTTTCAGGTGTACAAATATTTCAGTCTTCTCATATCATGTCTTGAAATGACCAGCCAGAACATGAGGATTTAAGGGTAAAGTCTTGTCCAAGAATAAAATGTAGTAACCTTATCTGTACAACCCCCTATTCTCTTTCAGAATCCAAGAAGCAGCATGTTGATCTGAGCTAGAAATTCCTAGGAGCAAAAATATATGGCCTTAAAGTTTCATTATTGCATTGAAGTACTGTGTCTATTTAGGATGTGTGAGTGTGTGTGTGTGTGTGTGTGTGTGTGCATGCACATGTATGTGGAAGTGTGTGTGCTCAATTTACAATACCAATAAGTATGCTATAAAAATAAACCAAGTCTTAGAACTGGGTGATATAAATATTTTCAAGAAAATACATTCTCTGGAAAGTGTTTCCTTCCTGTCTTCCTTCTCATTCTCCTTTCTTGTCTTTCTCATTTTTTCTCTCCTATGTTCAAATAAGTATAGATTTTGCTTACTATGCAGAAAACATTCATCAAACTCCAGAAGTGACAAATTTTAATTTTCTTTACAGTACTCTATACTCATTAATCAGTCGATGTATTTACTAGACACATGGTAGCTATATGTGATAAGTATTTTTAAGACAACAAACAACAACAAATAGTCCAAGGCACAATCTTATCTTCACTCTAATGTTTCATTGTATTAGACACAGGAGATAGTAAACAAGATATGTGTATATATATATGTGTGTGTGTGTGTGTGTGTGTGTCAGGTAGCTATAAATACTACAAAAAAATCAAGGTGATAATACAGAGTAAGTTGGTGCTGTTTTAGATAAGGATGTCAAAATTTAAAAAGATATTTGAATCAAATGAGAGAGTAATCCATCCAGCTTTCAATAAGAAGGAATATTTGATGCCAAGGACCAGCACGTGCAAAGGCCCTGAGTAAAATTTCATCTTGATGCCTTTGAAAGACAGTAAGAAGGCAAATGCATATGAAGTAGAGACACTGCAAAGGAAATGTATGAGAAACTGAGATTGGAGAGATGACTGTGAGCAAGGGTTAGGAATTTGCATTCCTACTTAGATTGGTAACCTTTGGAGGGATTTACTGTTTTTCATCAGACTGTTATGTGAAGCATATTACATATGGCATTTGACTGAGAGGGAAACAAGAAGAAGACTGTTTTTGTAGAAGTACAGGCAAGGAATCACGGTGGCATGGACTAAGTTAATAACACGAGAGACGTTCAGTATAACATACATCTAGAAAAATAAACAACTCATAATTACACAGCTTGATGCATATTTACAAAGTGAACACAGGCTGTAGAGTAAACAGAGCCTGAAGAAGCACCTGGAAGGATCCTGCTTGAGAACTCATTCCAGTGAAAGTGACAATGATCCTGGTTTCTCACACATTGGTTCACTTTGCATGTTTTTCTTTTATTTAACATTTTGTTTCTGAGATTCGTCTATTTTGCTGCATGTAGAGATAGTTTATTTTTTCTCGTTACTGTATGATATCCTATTACATACCTCTGATAGACATTTGGGTCATTTCCAAGTTGGTGCTATAATAAATGTTCTGAAATTATTGTTTGTGCTTTGTGTTATCCATAAACACTCATACATGTGGTGTATATTTCTAGGCATAGTAACCTAATGCTGGCCATAAGTTGTGTGTATGTCAGTTTTAATAGATACTGAACAGTTTTCAAAGGATTATTCCAAATTAAACTCCCACTAACAGTGTATGAGATTTCTGCTTGCTCTATGTCCTCACCAATACTACACGTTATCTGTCTTTATCTTTTTAACGATGCTGATTGATTTGTCGGTACACCAGTATCACATGGTGAATTTAATTTACATTTTCCTGATATTTAGTAGAATTGAGCACTATTTCATTGGTTATGGGTCATTTGAATATCCTTCATCATGAAGTGCTTGTTCAAATCCTTTGCCCATTTTGGTACTGAGTTGTCTATTTTTCTTATCGAGTCATAAGAATTTTAAAACATATTTGAAAAATATGTGTTTTGCAAGTATTGTCACATTTCTGCCTCACTTTGATGAGTCTTTTGACAAACTGATGTTCTTAATTTTTATTATTATCAATTATTTTCCATTATGGTTAATGCTTTTTGTACTATTTTAAAATATCTTTACTTTACCCCAGGCCAGAAAGACATTCTCCTTTGTTTTCTTCTTAAATGTGGTTAGTTTTATTTGAAACTAACTTTTAAGTATTGTGCTTTGTGAGTTAGGAGTCAATATTAATTCTTCTAATATAGCTACTCAAATGACTCAGCACCATGTACTGAAAGATCATTTTCACCCAGTGCATTACATAAATCGTACATTAGATAATCACATACACTGTGCTTGTCCCTAGACTCTCTGTTATTTCTTTTTTGTCCTTTCTTTGTGGCAATACCACACTGTCTGAACTAATGTAACATTATATGAGTCTTGATACCTAGTAGTACATGTCCCTCAGCTTTACTCTTCTTCAGGATTAGTTTAGCTAGTCTCATTTAGATATCTTTATGTTTCATAAATTTAATTTTTGGAAAATTTTGGCAACCAGTTTGAGAACAGCCTTCAATTCTATTTAATTTAATGACTTTTTTGTACTTGAATGTATGACAGATTTAATAAAAATGACAATAGTAACAAAAGTCAAATTTTTAAAATTGTGATTCATATTAAAAAGTGTCATGCTTTAAGATATTAGATATTAAATATGGTTGCCAGGAATGAGCTGCATTTTTTTAAATTAATTTTGTATTATCAAACCAAAACAACATACAAACATGAACATTCTTAACATACAAACATTCCGTGTATGGTGTACAATCAATGGTTCACAATATCATCACATAGTGGTATATTCATCACCATGATCATTTTTTAGAACATTTTCATCACTCCAAAAAAGGAAATAAAAGGAAAAAAGAAGAAACACACATACCATACCCCTTACCTCTCCCCCTCATTGACCACTAGCATTTCTATGTACTCAATAGATTTTAACCTTTGTTCCCCATTTATTTATTTTTAATCCATATTTTTTACTCATCTGTCAATATCACAGACAAAAGGAGCATCAGACAAGGTTTTCACAATCACATACTCACAAGTGAAAGCTATATCTTTATACATTCATCTTTAAGAAACATGGCTACAGGAACACAGCTCTACAGTTTCCAGTGCACCTTAAACTAAAAAAGGGGATATCTCTAAAACGCATAATAACCTCCAGGATAACCTCTCAACTCTGTTTGAAATCTATCAGTCACTGACACTTCATTTTGTCTCATTTCTCTCTTCCCCCTTCCAATCGAGAAGATTTTCTCAGTCCCTTGATGCTTATTTAGTCCGAGCTCATTCTAGGGTTTCTGTCCTATGTTGCCAGGGAAGTTTATAATCCTTAGAGTCATGTCCCGTGTAGAGAGGGGGAGGGCAGTGAGTTAGCTTGCTGTGTTGGCTGAGAGAGAGAGAGGTTCTCTGGGGGTGACTCTTAGACCTAGTTTTAAGTAGGCCGAGTCTATCCTTTGTGAGGATAAGTTTCATATGAACAAACCCCAAGATTGAGGGCTTGGCCTATTGATTTGGTTGTCCCCACTGCTTGCGAGAATATCAGGAATTCTCCACATGGGGAAGTTGAATTTCCCCCTTTCTCATCATTCCCCCCAGGGGACATTGCAAATACTTTTTTATTCACTTTTCAAATCATTCTGGAATTTGTCAGGACATCACTCTGGACAAACCTAGAAAATCTCATGCCCTATTCAAGGTTCCATGTATTTATGCTGTTCAATTAAACTGTCCATATAAATTATATTAGGAAATGCACTAGTCAAAATATAAATTTTGTACCAACTAAACACTTTTTTCTTTAGTCTCACCCATAAGTTAAAGCTTTAAAATATGAATTACCATCTATTTTCAACACCCTGCAACGTTGACATTCCTTTGTTCTTCCTCATGTAAAAACGTTTTTTAATTGAAACATTTAGCAACTATCATTGTACACTCTAGGCATTCCTAGATTATATCATCTCAGTCAGTTGATCCCTTCATTTTCTTCTTTTGTGACTTTTTATCTTGAAGTTAAAAATTATAGATTTTGTAATAAGATATTTTGGAAACAACTCAAAGGCAGATAATGATAAGTTTAGTGAATTATAAACTATTGGCAATTTTTCTTTTGTTGTATTAAAAATTGCCAAGATTTTGAATTCAGATACAACACATAGTAATTTCCTATGAAACGTAATAACACATTCCCTTTATGTAGTTTAAAATCCTAGTAAGAAAATTAAAAAATATATATTTATCATTTTTTCAACGTAAATAATTTTTTACTTCAGCTCTAAGCTTATAAATTTTTTTGGGGGGAAATTAGCATGGAACTAACATGAAATGGCAAAAACACTCATCCAATTGCCCCAGCCAAAATATGTGGATTCATCTCAAACTTCTTTTGCTTGCATTCTTATACAATCAATTATCACACTTATTCAGCCTTATCAATATAATATATATGGAATCTGGCTCATCACTTCCACAATTAGCATTCACATCCATCTGCCTTGACTCTGACAAATACATTCAATTTTTCTCCCTATTTCCTCTCTTAGACAAGCGCTTTCCACAAACCATAAAGGCCTTTCCCAATTGTAAGTCAAATCACATTAAACATGGCTCAGAACTCTCCAAAGATTGCAAAAAAGACTTGGGTTGGAATTCAAAATGGTTATATGGCTTTTTATATATCACGACTCTCTGGCCTAATCTCTTCCTACTTTTCCTCAGTCTGTCAATTTAGCCTCCTTGTTCTTCTTTAAATGTGTGAAACATATCCCAATCTCATCTCCTTTGTATTTATCACATCCTTCTCTTGGAAATGTTCTTTCACAAGACACTTGCATGACTTGTTCTTTGATTCAAATTTCTTATATGGCACTGACTTAAGGGATTTCCTGATGACTCACTCTAAAATAAGTTTATTCAGAGTGCTTTCTGTCATACTCTACATTTACTTTTTAAATTATTTTTGCCTTTCATATAGAGTTGAAGGTAAGTATTGGGAAGGCAGGGCATTGTCTGTCAGTACACTGCTTCCTATCATCTAGGATAGTGCCAACAACGTTAGCTAATTATATAAATGAATAATGTCTTCCCATTTTCCAGGGTCACTTAACTGGAAATTCAAATGCACATACTTATTGCTCTTCCCTTCCATAAAATGTCATTTCCCAATGACCTTCTATAAAACATGGACATCCCGAATCTTAATCCTTATTAAATTACATTTATCATGGAAACTGATAAACACTTCTAGATAAACATTGCACAGGAGTTCAGCACTTTCCATTAATTCAATATAAATTTATTGTGTCAAATATTATACAAGGTACTGAAGATTTATACATTAATAAGACATTTCCACTTTCCAGGAACTGTCACTCAAGTGGGGTAGAGAGACATATAAACTGATTATTATTTAAAAAATTCCAAGACAAAGGACACATGCTAAGGGAAAGAACACATTAAGGAAGAACCTCATCCGACTTGAAGGTCAGCATGACTTCTCAGGGAAGATGATGACTGCATTGATTATCAAAAGAACTTCTTAAAATCGTTTTTCATTCCAATACTATTTTCTAATTTCTCAATTTTTAGCCAACTGACATATATGTAAGGCTTGAATTTGTATTTTCTAAGACAATGCTGAAAATCTACTAGATTGTATCAAGTTAGACTTGACAGAAGAACTGCAAAGCTGCCCTGGAATCAATACTAAATTGCAGATTGCTAATCGCTGTGTTTAAGTTCCTGTCTAGGAGAGTATCTCCCTAACAGTAACATTATCTAAATCACATTCAGTGCTGTCAATGACAAAAATATGTCATTTGGAAGAAAAAGAATTGCTTTCCAGGAGTCAAGATGCATTATATTTGCTCTTTCATGTCATCTACAAGCCTATCAAATTGTCAAGGGAAGAAATTTGTTTGACAGGCGTGTGTCTTACTCATAAATCCTTTAAAAAAGGAAACTCAATTGTGAGATGTAAAGTCAATGAATTATAAGACTTCTTCAGTTCTCTTCAAAATTCAGCAATTTAAATATTAAAAAAGATAAAAATTCATGAGTCACATGATTTCAGCTTCAGTCACTATTTTCAGCTGAATAAAACTTATGAGATAATAATATGAATCAAAGAAAATAAACTAAGAAGGAAGATTCAAGGACGTAACTCAATGCAAAGACCTGTAACCCCAGCGCTAGCTTAGATAGCATTCGCTAACACTGAGGCTAATAGAAGGATTCGAAGGGTGTTGACTGAATTCAATAAGTTCTTCACAAGAGTAACACAGCATTGAAACAACGGAAAAGGAAGAGGCTGGGTAGAGAAGATAGAAGTCTTTCTTATTTGTGCAAAACGTATACATAATTTCTCCATTCAAAGATTAATTTCAGAATACGCCCACAAAATAGGGATTTTGAAATGTTTCTAAGTAATGAACTCATTCAAGATGGCCAAAAGATACTTCAGATTCTTTTAGCTCAAATTATGGGCCACCATAGACTAAATTAACATTGAGATGCTCCAAAACTCCCTTTTATTTTATATTGTGTTGACACTGTCAACCTACATTGTCCTTTAATCCAATAAAATCCCCAAAGATTCTGGCCTAGCCTAACTAACCCACACAGCTATTTTGAATGCTTCTTAAATTTAATAGAGCTTTCATTCTAACAATTAGTGAACACCTAAGAGGAGATGAATCTAATCTCAGAATGAGTTATTTCTTTATCTTAACTTTTGCCCTGAAGTTATTACCTTTCCTTTTAAGAAAATATTTTCATTTGGCCACTTCTGTCTTAGTTTTATGACAAATACCACGTAATAGGATTTAGTAGCTCACAGTTCTGAGGCTAGAAGGCTCACTTCCTCTTCTGGTTGGTAGCCTGCTGGCTTGCCACAGTCTTTAGGGTTCTTTGGCTTGACAACCTGCTTAGCATCACATGGTAATGTCCTCTTCTCTCTTCTCCAATTTGTTGCTCCTCTCTGTGGCTTTCTCTTTATAAGGCTACTAATAATCTGATTAAGACCCACCTTCATTCAGCTGGGCCACACCTTATAAAAAATAACAACTTCAAGAATTCTACTCACAAGGAGTTTACACGCTACAGGGATGCAGATCAAGACCAATAAGTTGTCTAAATTGGGTACAAATTCAATCCACCACAATCTCTCTCTGTGTCCATTCAAATGCTCTTACTCCAAGACTTACGTATGAAGGAAAATCCTGCAAACAAATTTAATTAAAATCAAAGGCAAACAAATTAAAAGGTCTACTAAATTCCAAATATACCCTCTCCCCATTCACTTCTCAAATGCTATGATCTGGCTTACAAGGTTACATAGGCTTTCTACTTGCTGGAACAGTGGCCATTTTACATTCCTTTTTCAACCTTCTCTCTGCTTCATTATTGAAGTTCTATTTCCACCGTTTCACTGACAGCAAAGTCTCTTGGAGCTTCTTCCACCTTGATAGAATTTCTCCTTGATAGTAGCTCATCTTTTGCCCTTTTGGACTCTTCTCCCTGCTGCCCTTCATTATTGCCTCCTTGTGACCAATCAACATAAAAATCCGGGATGATTTCACCTCCCACACAGTTCCATGTTGTCCAAATTACTTTCTCTATTTCATATTTCTAGTTATAAGTTAATATATCTAATTGTCTGGGGTTAATAACTTCTAAGTCACCATCTAAATGTCCTAAAATGACTCAAATTCTTATCAGGAATGTTCCTAAAACTGTCATTTTCCTTGAATATATCAAAATTATTTTGGCAGTGTTATAATCAGTTACCTAAATAAGAAACTTGGGTGATAACCTTAAGTTCCCTCTTTCTCTTTCCCTGAAATCTACCTACTGATTTTATATTTTGTGTCCATTTTAAATCTGAACCTTGTCTTGATTACTTCTAATTTTACCATTCCATAGTCTGTTGTTTTCTCTTGCTTGGAATTTCATAACCCTTTCTAAGTGAGGACAAAATACATGTCCTGAAGACAAGATTTTATGACTAGTGCACTGTTTTAAAATTGACTGTTTACAAGCTTAAAAATCAGACTTTTGCAACCTTTAAAAATAGACTTTGACTTCTCTCTATAAACACAAAGAAAACTAGCTCACTTTCTACCATATCCAATTCCATATCCTGTTTCACTTCCTGAATTTTTCTTAGGAAATTGGAAATGATTTAACTTTTATGTTTACATCTCGATAGCTTTTTAACTGAAGCGATACATGTATGATGCGAAGTCCTGTTTCATCTGTTCTAGCCATAATATTTTGCCTCCTTACTAATAAAGTTGAAGAAACTAATACATTTGTAATTCTTCATATTTTCCATCCAATAAATATTTAATATACTGATATAATTCCAAAGTGTATAATATCTCCTGTTTTTAAACACACTTCACATTTTAATTCATGATACATATTTAAATGGATTCAAAACGCATAATCATTCCTTTCACCACAGAACTTTTTTTTAATCTCTTGATTAGCTAGAATCTATAAAATCCTTTTCAAATAAAAATTTCTCTTAATATAAAAGGAATAAAGACCACCACGTGAAAAGAGTAGGAAATTTTAATTGGGGGTTTCACACTTCCACTGGGCCACAGATTGGTAAAATAATAATAATAAGAAGAAGGAGAAATGGAAGGAAGGCAGGAAGGAAGAGAGGGAAGCAGGGAAGGAGGGAAGGAGGCAGGGTGGAAGCAAGGAAGAGGTTGGGATATGGCTCCTCGATATATCAAAAGATGTCAGGTTGAGAGAATTTGCCCCAAATCTAAACAACTTTTTATGGGAATCTGTGGTTTATAAATTTCTTACTAAACTTCCAGATTTTTCTAGTAATGATTTTCAAACAAAAGTTTTTTTTTTTTTACCTATGCCTTAGCATATTATAACATTACTTGTATTTTTCTGTATGATTTAATACATACTGATCATCATTTTGCATGTAGGTCATTCTAACAGTAACTACCGAAGAATGCAGAACGTCTTCTTGATACAAAGGAGAAATAAAATAGCATTCACTAGAATTTTTATAAGAATATCTATTAGTAGAATTGCTTAATTTATTCATGAAAAAAGCATGTATCCAAATATGTATGGATTAATTAAAAGACAAAAGACATGGCACTTACCTTTTGTATGCAAAGGTTTCTATTGTTCACTGTGTGTGAAAGTAAAAATAAATAAAACAGATCTTGCCATATAATAATGCATAATCTCCTGAGAAATTTATTCACTCTTGAGATAGGGAAAAGTCATTAACTATATTATAAGACTGAATGAAATAAGCACTATTACTCCACTTACTTAATAAAATGAGAAAGAAGTGCTTTAGCTGCAAGCCAAGGAATGCCAAGAATTGCCAGCAAACCCCAGAAGTTAGAAAACAGCAAGGAAGATTACTCCCCTACAGGTTTAGAGGGAACATAGCCCTGCTGACACCTTTAAATTCAGATTTCTAACCTTCAGACTGTGAGACAATAAATTTGTTTTTAAGCAAACAAGTTTGCTGTAGTTTCTTATGGCAGCCCTAGGAAATTAGCACAGTGTGGATTTTTACCAATTAAAATCTAAAAGAAATGAAGTACATGCACTGACAAAAAAACAGAAACAAAATACATGTATTCTACTGTTTGTTAGTGTATTATAGCTATTTTATAAATATTGAATTAGAAATATCTATAGAAGAAACCAGGAAAAGTACTCTTTGGAATAGTTTAATTAACATTATATTATAGGACTTCAAAAAGTCCTATAGTATAAAACTTTGAAAAAATGGAAATAAACAAATAATTCTCATACAGTGATGATTACCTAACATACACAATTTTTATTTAAAACATATTAAGTTGCAATAGGGAGTAGTGTGATTTCTTTCTCATTATTGCAAAAATTCAGAGAATTATATTCTCAAAGTAAAGTATCATATGATCTACTACTAAACTGAAATGTCATTTTCAGAATATATTAATTTTCTCATAACTGTGGTATTATTTAAATTATAGAAATTTAACTTTATTTTAAGAATGTGTACTTGTCATTTTTAGAGTATATCTTTATTGACTAGTAATTTACATCTGGTTGGCTGTTTTTCCTTTGCAATCAAGATTCTAGAATCATAATCTTGTCACTTCACAGTGTGATAAGCTAACATATGGAATAGGAGCAAGATTTAAGAGACAAGCTTTTCGTCTGCTTTTATTAATTTGTATTGTGCTTATTTTGTCTAGGCTGCAATAATCATGTTCTGAAATTAGTAACTTGTTTAAACTCTAATAATCTGATGGCATACATTTACATAAAAAATAGACATACACCTATGTTTTGGGAATAAATGGTCTTCCTTATACTAAATTAGCTTGGTAATAATGCATGTATCTCAGCATGGTTTCCCCCATAGCCACAATCAAAGTAGAGCCTTAGACAAGGATTTATTTGCATATAGTCTATTCTGGAAGTCCTTCCTAAAGGGAGGCAAGAGGAGCTAAAGAGCAAGTAGAGTTTTACTTAAGGTGAGTCAGTACACACTGCCTCGTTTTAAAACTTCCAGAAAACAGAAGCATGTAAGATGAAGAGATAAAATCTAATTTCAATGGAACTTCAGCAGTCTAGCCTACAAAGTATTTTTATGATTTTATTACTTTTCTGAAATTTCCTTGAGAGAAAGCAAAAAATAAGCTTAAATTAAAGTGTGAGATACTATATTGAATCAAATAACATTAAGATAAAAAATATTATCAGATTCTTTCGTAGGGGCAAACTTTTTAAAAAGAAGAAATATGTAAATACAAGAAAATGGGAGAGAAAGAAAGAATTCTACATAGGAGACAGAAGAAAAATAAAGGTACTACTTAAAAATAAAGATATGAGTAGGGTCAGATAACCTACTTTATAATTCTGTCTGTGGATGCCTACAAATACATCAATTTTTTGTTCTAATGTTAAAATATGTCTCCCCATAGAATTTACTGGCATGTATATTGCTAGTGGGTGGCATTCTTTCAACCTGACTTTTGGCAGCCATGTCTTTAACCTTGTCTATCTTAAGCTCTTGAGACCTTTCTGCCCCTAAGTTTCTCTCATGCAACAGATGTCTCTATGTACTCTTTGTTTGAGCCTTGATTCAAAGGGAGGGTGCTGCCCAGAAGGGCAACTCAGAACCAGGGGGAAATGGGGACTGATAAACACTTTCGTCTGTTGATCCTTGATTCTCAGGTGAGAAGTTTTGAAAGGTATTCTACATGTTTTGCAAGGATGCCAAGGGAAACTGAGCCACAGTTTCCTCCAGAGTCGACTGAATAATTTACTCTTCCATTGAATTTTCATCCTTTTCAGATGCCTTCTGGTGATTTCTTTATGCATCTTGGCATTCCTTCCATATCAATCCACTTCTACCTAAATTTGTTTCTCAGGCTTAGCTGTGATGGTGGTGACTGGGGAAGATAGGCTGAGAAAAATATATGACCATCTGGCTAATTCAGCGTGAGAAATATTATTTATTACAAAAGGATTCTTAATTCAAGTGTTTCCTCAAATGAGTCTGCAATGTTCAGAAATTCTTTAAGGTAACTTTGTGTCACATTTTAATGAGAACTTGAAAATTTTCTAGATTGATTTTGTATAATCTTCATAGGGTGACATTTTGATTATTTAATATTAATTCCTTACAATAATAAAGAAAATTATTTTATCAAAGGGTTCCTTGTTCTTAAAGTTAAGTATAACTACAAATCATGACAAAAATTATAGAACACCTATTATAAATTACTATAGTTATTGGCAAAGGAAAAACAAAATGTATGAAACCAAACCCTGCCCTATTTAACTCTCAATAATATTTAATGCTTCTTAAACATTGGGTTAATAAAAATTATATGTTAAGTGGGCTGAGAAGGGAGAGAGATTATTTGAGGAAACCACTTAAAAAAATCATTGGATTTTTTGCTAGCCATTGTAAATCCTGATGCTAGAGCTAATAATAGCCACTGCTTTTTTGAGAACTTAAGGTATGCTGGATAGTTTATTTGCATTGTCTTACTGAGAGTTATTTCCTCATGACTGTATCTAAATAGTATCTCCTGTCATTGTCTGTCCTGATACCCTAATAATTCTGATCTATAGAACTTATCAATAACTAACATCAAATTATGCATTATGCATTTATTTCTTTATTTTCCATTCCCCCACTGTACTATAAGAACAAAGATGATAGGGCCTTTGAATGCTGTATCCTCAAATCCTGGAACAATGCATGAAAAATAATAGATACTGAATCAACTATGATTTAAAGGAATGAATAAATTTATTTATTCAGAAACTTTGAAAAGTATCATCCTTCCAATTTCCCAAATGAAAAAAATTGAAGTGCTGAGCAGTTAAGCTAATTGCTTAAATTCATTATGTTCATAAAAGGTGAAATAATTTGATACCTGCTCTACATAATATGATGTGATATTAAATCAATGTTTTTTTCTCCTACCATATCATTCTGTTTCTAAGCTGCAGGGATCTGCCAAGAAGCGGTTTTATTCTATAGGGACTTTCAGTGTGTTTGAACGAGCGTGGGGCTCCTGAAGGTTATCACATTTGCTGCCCAGATCTCTGGCCCATTTAAACCTATCTCATAATTAATCGCAGATACTTGAAGTACAACAGAAACTTTATAAAACTCAATGTATTTTGTGTTAAGGTTACCTACTGTGATCTTTTCTAAAATGTGAAGCTAGATGAATATTTCATTAGCCATTTTAGAAAGGAGCTTAGAGTAGCAGGGGTATGGCATATGCTATGTCAAAGAAATAGTATAATGAAGATGACATTGAGATACGGACATTGTAAAATATTCATGACGATATAAGTATCTCTTAAGAAGTTGAAATCATAAAAACTTCTTAGAATGGAAATATATCTTCTCTCCTTATTTAAGAAGACTATACAATGGAATGCCTGCAGAATATGCATTGTTGTATATACTTTCAAGTTTTTTTAGCAAAGTTGCAGGTTTTCAGAAACATCATGTAGAAAATAAAAAGTTCTCATACACCTCCTTCACACACACACAGTTCTCCCAATTAATTAATAAATAATTAATTTGTACCAGTATGGTACCTGTGCTACAATTGATGAAACTATTTTATTATAATTATACTAACTATACTATGTAATTATATATTAGTTTATAATTAGAGTTCACTGTTTGTATAGCACTGACCTATGCTGCTTCTAAAAAATTTTTTCTGCTAATATATATATACCATTTTCATTTTAACCTCACTCAGATAAATAATTTGGCGTTGTTAATTACATTCACAATAGTTACTACCATCACCACCATCTATTATCAAAACCTTTCCGTCACCCCAACTAGAAATTCCGTACCAATTAAGCATGAACTCTCAATTCCTTACACTTAGCCTTACCTTTGGTAACCTGTATTCTAATTTCTGACTCTATGAATTTTCTTATGCTAATTATTTCATGTCAATGAGATAATACAATATATTTTTCCTTTTTTCTGCCTTATTGCACTCAACATGATGTCTTAAAGATTTTTCTTGTCTGAGAATACAGAGGGGAAAGAAGCCAGGCATTTTTAAATGTATATCCCAAGGACACACCTTTTTAAGAAGATCCTTCTTAAGCAAACTCTACTGAACATGAAACTTCTCCTGGGCAGTTTCTTAAATGTTTGTCTATATAAATTACAGTCTTTTATCTATGCCCTTTCACTGAACCATTATAAAAGTTTAAAATACAGGGTATTTAATCACTTACCAAACACATAATAATGCCATATTACAATTATGTTATCTGAGTCTCAACAGGAACCAGCATGAGATTGTTTAGTATGAAAAAAATGGAAGCTTAGAAAAGAATCGGTGCATCTTTGAAGATTTCATGTCCAGGAGATATCAGACACTCTGAACTCAAGGCAAACTTTCTGACTTTAATTCCAATGTGACCCTGAATCCTCTGAGCCCTAGCCATGGTTTCTCCTCCTTCTTCAGACTCCTTTCCTCATCTTTCTCTTTTTCTCGCATGCACACACCCGCTCACAAACACTCATATTTCAAAAATATTATAATTTATTTCCTCAAAAAACAGTTTTATTTTAGGCAGTGTCTTCCCTCCTTAAACTGAAAGTACATGTTGGGGTACTAAGACTATATAACCCTATTACCAAAAATACAACCACTAATTTTATTTCCAAATAATATTAACAAGCAGTTAACATTGTTGAGAGTTCATTGTTCTAGACATGGTATTAGTATTGGATAGTTACCTCATTAAATTATTAAGTAGGTAATATTATCTTCTCAATTTAACAAATGGAGAAAAATAAAAAATCACAGAGTTTGTATCTTGAAAGTTATAGAGTTCAAATGATTTACTAAAGTTTTCATTCTCTTTGCTTTGAACTTGTGTCTGATTTTTATCAGTTACCTAGTGCTTTTAAGATTTGTTTTCTTTTGCATTGAAATTTTTCTAGCCATATCTACTTTATTGTACAGAGTGCCAGACAATTCCATGTACTCAAAATAGTGTTCTCAGTGTACCTATGGGAAATACAGCCATTAATTTCAAATATTTTTATTCAAAGTGCCTTTCATTGATGTCTATTTAAATAAATAATGCTAGTACACCACTATATACACACATTTTTTTCAAACATCAGTAGTATCACAACAGCTGTTCTTATCAACATAGATCCATATACATTAATATAATCATTAATATAAAATAAAGCAAAATCTATAACTGACAGGCAATTGTGGGACGTTTGTTTTAAGATGTAGGCCATTGACCAAGCCATTTTGTTACTACTTATTAATTATTTTGGGGCTCCATAAGCTCTAGAATCTGAAATGAATCTTCAAATGTGCCATGATTTCCTCTAGTGGGAGACTTGTTATGATTAAACATTGAACCAAAGGGTAGATTATTGGCTGGGGATTTCCAATTCTTGAATTAGTATTTTTTACAAGAGCAATAGATGAGGGAGAGAGAGAGATGATTATGGCCAAATACATGATTCCATATTTATGACAATATATTAAATACCCTAGAGAAAATGGTATAGTTTTCAACTTTTTTTTTATTTTCATGGTTAGATAATCAATTCAAATAATCAAAAACAAAAAACAGTATATGCTATACTGTACTCATAGTGGCCATTTCAACTACAAGTGAAATTTTACTTCTCTTTCCTTCTTTTACTCAACTTCTGTTGGGCAATTTGCTTAGACACCATTACTTTCCAAGTTATGAAGGATACATTAAATTGAAGTTGGATTTAAGGTCACATGTTCTCCCCTGGCCCCTTCATTCATCCTAATTTAAACACCTAGACTCTTACAAAGACCTAACTCTTTCTGTAATCTCTAAACCTGCACTGCCCAATTAAACACTTAAAATGTACTTAGTGATGTGATCTGGGCAACACGGAAATTCTAAAACACTGTTATCTGGCCAGTCCTAAGTATGACTGACTTCTTGCATTGTGTCCCAAGAAGATGCATAACCTCTGCTGGGTCCATCACTCCAGGAAAGAAAGGAGGAAAAATGTCTGCTCTAGCTCACACCTTGCAATGGCAAAATTTCACCCTGCAGGGCATTTAATTCTCCCACAATTCTGGGTTTCACATCAGTTGGCATGGAGCCCAAGCAGTGTCACTGGAGGAACCCCAGGTCTGTAGGCAAGATATTGTCTAGTTTGCACCTGCATAGACTTCATGAGGCCCCAAACAGAGCTGGAAAAAAAAAAAAAAGAAGCCAGGTGAAGAGGATCTAAAGAGGCACACACAGGGTATGTGATGTAATGCTGGTCAACCAGCTAGGGCTAAAGAATGAGAACTCATTGAGTATGAAAATGTACAATTTAATTCTCTTAGCAAGTGTTGAAAAGTTCAAGATAAATGACTGCTAATTAGGAGTGATTTTTCAGTTCATTTCTGCTTTTTTATTATCCTGACTTCTGATTGTGATAAGATGTTAAACTTACAGAAAATTTGAATGAATAGTACAAGTACCACATATGTGCACTTTACCTAGATACACCAATTGCTTGCATACATTATGTTAGATTTGTCAAAATTGTCTAGAGTAGTTATATCATTTTACAATCACAGAAGCACTACATAGAATTCCAGATATTCCATGTCTTCAAATAGTGTCCTCAGATTCCTTTAAATTTTATTTGGGGAATTCTTGAACATTTTAATTTTAGCCATTCAGGTGAGTACAGGGTGGTATCTCCCCATGGTTTAAATCTGCTAACCCCCTTGGTCATGAAGACATTTAGTTTCCCTGTTTTTCTAAGTGGTATAGTGCTTCCTGCATTTCATCTTATTGCAGTATGTTGATCTACTGACAATAAAAAGTTAAATTGCTTGCTAAACAGTCACAAAGAGAAATTTAGCTATGGAAGATGTTTAAGATAATTTTAGAAACATTTTTTTGGTTGCATAAACATATTTTCCCCTCTGGAAATAACAGATAAAAACAGTAGTACACTGCCAATTGTTTTCTTCATATATAATTTTTTTTTTTAGTGAATGCTTGCTATTCACTAATTATGATATGAGAGAAACCTTTTTTTTTTTTAGCTTCCCCTTGCCACGCTGTGAAGGAGGCAGGTGTTACTGTAATTTTCCCTTTGAAACTAAGTCCTTCTAAACTAAGGCATTTCCTTTCAAACTTAACATAGAAGAACAAACATACAATGACTGAGTCATAGTCAGAATGATGTTTCATAGAAACTAAAGTGAGATATTCTGTTCTTTACTTTTATATTTCTATGTAAATTTTGGAATACTAAAAATCTGCAATATGCATGTAAATCCTGTATAAATGAAACCTGGTTGAAAACAGTACTAAAATAAAATTACTTTTGGAGATAGAAGCCACTCAAAAATAAATACCAACAGTATTCCAACACAATGTGAAAATCTAGTACCTTTTGAATGAATTAATACCTACAATTCTTATATAATTGAAGTGAAACTACATACCAGACATATTTCAACAAATTGCAAATCTTTTAAAACTTGTAAAGTTTTTATACAACTGAAATGAAAGCTACAACATATTTTTACTGAGAATAAATAGCTTTCTATCAAAATATCAAGAGATATAAAAAACCAAACATAGGGTGGTGCAATGGTGGCTCAGTGACAAAATTCTCGCCTGCCCTGTCAGAGACCTAGGTCTGAATTACAGAGCCTGCCCATGCCAAAACAACAACAACAACAACAAAATACCCAAATGAACCCTAATATTTTAGTAGAAAAACTCTTAACATCATAGAAGTAGGAAAACAAGGTAAGTAGTGTAACTGAGAAGCTAGGATTTAAGAGATGATTATGATTACTGAATCATTATATAAATATTCCTTTTTAAATTTCTGATATATTAGAGTATACTGAGGAAATACCTGAAATCTCTCTGAATTGCAATCTAGTTGTCTTGATCTCTGATGATTGTACAACCTTTATCTTATGGCCTTGTGACTATAAAATTACTTGTGACTGACACTCACTTGTAACCCATTTTATCCGATTTTTCAATTTTGGAGCCTTGTGATCACCAAAGACAGTCCCTGATGTGTACTGATGAAGGGCCTTGGGTTAGCCCATAACTAACCCACCCCAATTCAAAAGTTATCTTGATAACTGAAGCTAGATGTAGCCAGATTGACCTGCTTGACATGCTGTAGCTTAGACTTTAACCTATAAGAGACCTGTATCTCATTATAATACTAAAAATCATGTTCATCATCTTATTAAGGCCATCATTTCTTACATACATCCTGCAACAAAGCTTGTAACCAACCTGTACATTCTCAGTTATCAGACCACCTCTAATTACATCATCCGGGAGGCATTGTGTTCATTGTCTTAAAATCTGTCCGAAACTATGAAAGGGAGACAGACTGCCAGGCTGATAGGCCATGCGATCTCCTGCTGTGCACCTAGCAATAAATTCTTTCTTGTTTGGAAGCCCTGGTGTCTCGGCTATTGATCATTTGAGTACTTCCGGCAGAGAATCCAACATTTTTGTTCAGTATCAACAATCTTTCTTTGCACCTATGAAAATAATGTAACTAACCTAAGACAACAAATGTAAAAATAGTTTTGATCATAGCAAAACTTCACATGTAATGTGACAAGAAATTATTTTTCATAAGGAAACAAACTGAATTTATTTAAAAAAAATGTTCTTAGAAGTTCACGCCTAAAGGAAAGAATTGGAAGAAATACGATAGCTATCCTAAGCTCAGGCAAGATGAGGAAATCAACAAGGAATGAATGACATACATATATTTTTTGTACTAAATTCTGTATATGATTTTCCAAACATACATGGGAAGATGAGAAATGAACTAATTTTTACCTCTAAATTCCAATTCCTAAATATAAGAAACTTAGATATATGGATTGAAAGAGTGTTTATAATGAACAACCTTCTTGCGTTTTAGAAGTTAATCAAATGTTGCAATTTTTGTCCCAAATAGAGTTGGGACATTCTGTAATCCATAAAATAAGACAAGGAAGGATCTAGGAAATTTCCTCTAGGAAGCATGAGGTAAAAAGAAGGTCTTTCGTGTTGTTTTACTTTCTCACTCCAACCCAAGTCTTGAAAAGTATATGAAAAAATGAGTTTGATAAATTAAAACAATAAAAACTTAAAGAGAAAACAAGAAAGAAGGATTTACAGAATGAGAATAAGAGGGAAGTGATAATAACATTGTGAAATAAAAAGTCCTTTAAAATATTTGGCAAAGTTTGATGTAAGAGTAAACTCTGGGAACCAAAACTTATTTCAAAAATTTACTGTACTCTGTCTCTCCATATGTGTGTAGTACTATGCATATGCACACACATTTGCAGAGATGAGAAAATAAGCATATATGTATAATAAACATGGATTTATTTATATATACAGAGAGACAGAAAAACAGAGAGAGGGAATTCACTTTACAATGAATAACCTGAAAAAACATTGTCAAGGGAAAGAAATAAACTGCTTCAATGTGTGTGTGTGTGGAGTTATATGCTTTTTTCCTTCCCCTTCCTATATGTGCTCTACAAGTAAGCTGCAGATTTTAGAGAAACTAAGAAGCATTATTTTCCCCCCCGATTCCAGGCAATTGCAAAGTCTAAAGAAATGTACTCATGTACTATCTGCTAAATTCACCCACTCTCCTTCATCTTTAGCATAGTCTTGCAATCATTAGATTGCCTCTTACTGAAGGGTTTTGGTATCTGTGGAAACAGAAACTCACTATACTTTATACATATGCTTGGGCAACTTTTGAACAGTATTGGTGCAGATGAGAATAAATTCCAACTTTTGAAAAGTTCCCAGTCCTGAGTAGAGTTATGTTTGATTTTGGTGTTCTTCCCACTCATAGTAAGATTACAGGTTCCTGCAGGGAGGAAGCAGATGGAAAGAGAGAGAGCCATCACATAGCTCTTGGCCTTGAAGATTTTTCATGAAGTAATCCACCAAATCAATATCAAGACCTATAATTTAGTGGTTTCCTTATTTCCAGAAAGACATTTGATGAAGAAATAAATTCATATCTAAGAGGAATATGTATTTTACTCTTTACAAATGCACAGTTAAGAATTGTTAATAACCATTTCAAAATATCAGCATCTTTGGCTTCATTAGTCTATAGGAAAAACTATTCGACAATATATGGATGCATCTTCTGATTCTGAAAATGAATATTGAATACATTTATACTTTGCAGCCTGGATTCAAGCTAGGTAGGACTGTTTAAGTTAGTCAGTTGTTTTAGGTATTAAACCTGAGGAATTGTAATATTAAATGGTTGTGTTTTTTAACACAAAGGAAAACAGATATGCCTTTAAATTGTGATGTTTTTCTTACATCAGTTTTAAAGAATATCTTTTAAAGAATTGACCATCAATTTTAAAGAATATCTCAATATACCTCCTGGATTCTGTCATATCTAACACTTAATACACAAGCAAACTGTTAATATTAATTTCCAGGAATGTGTTAACCTATTTAAATGACATAATATATTTTTGTATGTTTGCTTTTGAAAGAATTCTGAAAGCCTCTAAGCACTCACTCTTTTAAGAATGGACTACTTTGTCAGGAAGGGCAGGATGGAATTTGTTCCTTGGTAAGTAATGGTTTGGCGTACCATTGTGTGGAGGTCCAGATGGTCAACGTGACATGAAAGGGAATTCTCCAAAATTAGTACTTAGATGAAAGTGAGTTCTGTGAAAAGCACTTTATTAAGATTTGAAATTTTGAACATATTTTGTAGTACAGAAGTGCATTTTATTTCAGACTAAAATTAACTGTGAAAATCTGACTCAGTAGAAGTTGCAAGAGGTCTGGCTTTCAAATTCTATCTCAATCTTTAGAACTTTACACTATTTGCTGGAAGTGGCCATCATGACTTCTTCATTTCTCTGCACAGAGCTGCTGACATTCAGTTTCCTTTGTTTTTAGATTACACAAAAGTTAAGTGGGTAGTAACAGAGTCTAAATTAGAGTTATAAAAACATCATCTAAAAAGCAAAATATTAATCAAAGGGAAACATTAATAAACTTAAAACTAAGTTGGTGGAATAATATTTTTAAAGGATTCCAATTAAATGAGTTTTGTGCAAAATTAATTTTAACACACCCAGAAGAAAAATGGAATGAAGATTAATATAGCAGTACTATGCAAAATATGGTGAGACTCAATTTGTTCCAAATAGAACCTACACTGATCTCTCAAATCTTTTTCCCTATATTTACTAGCTTAGGTAGTGGCACTAATATCCACTTAGAAACAAACCTTCACCCTTGATTTCTTCCTTGTTCCTTTTATCCACCTTATCTAATCATATCCTAAATAATGCAAAATACACACATTCCAAATAGTTTTTCTCTAACTCTTCCTCATCTTTGCCCTTTTAAAATCTTCAAGTTCGTATCAATTTTTTTCTTCTTTTACTCTAACTGATGCCTATGCTTCTGGTCTTGCACATATTTTGGGTCAATCTTCCACAATGCTGCATGAAGGTCATTGAAAAATGTAAATCTAACCATGTCTGGATTGACCATTGCCTTCAAATATTAATGGAAATAAATGTATTCTGGGATGAAATTAAAAATCTTCAGTGTATCATATAAGAACTTCCATGGTCTTACCTCTGTGGTAGTTAGGTTCAGGTGTTAATTTGGCCAGGTGAATGTACCTAGTTCCACTGCTGTGGACATGAGCAGATGACATGTGAACCTCATCTGTTGCTGATTACATGTCTGCAGTCAGCTAGGAGGCGTGCGTGCTGCAATGAATGAATGTTTGATTTAATTGGCTGGTGCTTAAATGAGAGAACTTAATGCAGTACAGCCCAAGCAGCTCAGCAAACCTCATCTCAGCACTCATAGCTCAGCCCAGGCCTTTGGAGATGCAGAAAGAAATCACCTGGGAGAAAGTTTTTGGAACCCAGAGGCCTGGAGAGAAGGCCAGCAGAGATCATCCTGTGCCTTTCCATGTAAGAAAGAACCTCAGTTAAAAGTTAGCTGCCTTTCATCTGAAGAACTATACGTTAACTAAATAAATTCCCTTTTATTGAAAGCCAATCCGTTTCTGGTGTGTTGCATTCTTGCAGCTAGCAAACTAGAACAACCTCTTATTTGTCTCGTTTCTGATATATTCACCATATTATTCAGGTCTAAGTATTCTTTTAAAATTTGCTCAAATCAGTGCCCAAATCCAGTATGTCAGCCATTGGTCACATAGGCTACTGATTATTTGAAATATGGCTAATCTTAATAAAGATATGCTATAAATGTAAAATACAGACTATTTTGATGACTTTGTATAAAAAAGATAATATTAAATAATTCATTCGAAATTTTTATTTTAATCATGTGTTGAAATGATATGTGGATACATTAGGTGAGATAATAGATAAACTGTCTTATTAAAATGAATTCTACTTGTTTCTTTCACTTTTTTTTTGTCTATTAGAAAATTTCCAGATGTATGTGTAGCTTGCATTGTTTCTATGGGATAATTCAGTTCTAATTAATGTTCTATGAATAATTCCTGCTATTTTTTATGTACACATATTCACATACACTGTTCCCATTCCTAGGAATGCTTTTGCACTTTTATTTGCCTGGAGCGCAACATCTGGTTTGGAGAAAAGTTTTTCAAGATCTTAGGCAAGTGACTTGATTATTTCCTCCTCTAGGCTGGTAGACTTTCTTCCAGTGATTTTGTCAACGCCATCACTATTTATTACCATCCATGCTATTTTCTGCTCCCTAATGTCCATGCTCATCTTATAATATTCTCTTTTTTGAAATTCATATCTGACTGCTGGCATGTTTCTATTCTAGATCCAAAATGAAATCAACCTTAGGAGAAAATTTGATCATTTCTGAAGTTAACAAAAGTCAAAAGATGATGAATTAGTCTGTTAATGGATCAGCAGGTCAAAAATAAAATACAAAATATTGTAATACCCTGCAAGTTTTGGGTTTGTGTGTATATACATTTGTGTGTAGGTGGAAGTGTTAGGTTTGCATATACTGACATAAAGAGCTTTGGGATATGGGAGATAAGAATATCAGAGAGAAAACATTCAGAAGGATTATGAGAATATTTACAGAGCATAGGATGAATTTGTTGTGAAATAATTGTAAAGGGAACTAGTTTCCCAATCAGTGTAAAAAACACAACTTAGAAAGGAAATCACCAAAAATTATTGATTTTTAAGCATTCGAGAAACTATCAAAAAAGATGTTTAAAAAGGGATCCATATCCCCTCTAGTATCTAAAGAGTCACAACAAGCAATGAACTCTCCAACTGCTTCCCTCATGTCTTAGCAATGTCTGGATGGATAAATTCCACTCAGGGTATATTTCTTGTATTTACAACATTCAAGGAGATATTTCAGTTTAAGTCAAATCATTGAGGAAATTTAAAACATGGTTTGCATCATTTACCTAATATTTTGTAACTGTACTTTATTGAAACTACATACTTGATATAATAGTTTTTATATCATAAACGATAAATTGCTAATATATCCAGCGTCATAAAGACCAATGTTTACTAACACTGCTCATTCTGAAATACAATACATTTAAATTAACCATACATAGGTGGAAGCCTATAATGGAAGAATAGGGAATTTGATATAGTTGGACCTGAGTTCTTTGTATTTAAAAAATTTTTGCACTTCCTGATAATTACCATAATGTCATCAATTTATTAAAAAATGCATTTTTCCCATTTTGCACCTAAATTGTCTGCATAAAATTCCAGGTGAGCCTAAGTAGAAGTATACTTTGCTTTTATTTAGCTTTAAGTGTGTATAAGTGCATTTCTTTTACATGCATTCCTAGACCTAAAACAGTTTGAGAACATTAAGATATAATACAGTACAACAGATATTCAGTAAAACTCAAAGAGGTGATTCCAGTTTTTGAGGGACCAGCAACATGACTGAACATGCTTTCCTCTAATTTCATTTCACTACCATTTATTTCTTCATAGATAAAATTATATAAATAATCTGAGCTAAGATATTATAAGGAGAATACAGGGTAAGTGATGATATGGCCCATATTTTAAACCTTCAACTTCTGTATGATACCAAAAGAAGGGATGTTTATTTGGTGCAAAATTTTCTATTTTGGGTAGCGCACTAACTAATTTAACCTGTGTGTTAAGTTTATTTAAACACCACAGTTACCTGGAATCTTGTACAGGTCATGGGATCCTGGTGGTTTGTATAGGTTAGTGTGATGCTCTAATATATCCCAGAGTAATTTGGGGAGACAACAAAAAAGTATTTGCAAAGTCTCCTTGTGGGAACAGCGTGAAGGGAGTGAATATTCAACTTCCCCATCTGGGGAATTCCTGATATTCTCATAAGAAGTGAGGACAACCATTCAATAGGCTAAGCCTTTGATCTTGAGTTTTGTTCCTCAAAAACTTATTCCTGCAAAGGAAAGCTAAGCCTACTTATAATTATGCGTAAGAGTCACCCCCAGAGAACCTCTTTTGTTGTTCCACAGTGGCCTCTCTCTCTAAGCCAACCCAGCAGGTGAACTCACTGCCCACCCGCTATGTGGGACATGACTCCCAGGGGTGTAAATCTCCCATGCAATGTGGGACAGGACTCCCGGGATCATCGGATTGAGAAAATTTTTTTGACCAAAAGGAGGAAGAGAGAAATGAGACACAAAGTTTCAGTGGCTTAGAGATTTCAAGCAGAGTCAAGAGGTTATCCTGGAGGCTATTGTTATGCATTACATAGATATCCCTTTTTAGTTTATGGTGAATTGAAGTGCCTGGAGGAAAGCAGCTGAAATTGCTCAGCGTGTTCCAGTAGCCTTGATTCTTGAAGACAATTGTATAACTATATAGCTTTTACAATGTGACCATATGATTGTAATAACCTTGTGTCTGATGCTCCTTTTAACCAGATTATTGGCAGATGAGTAAAAAAATAATAATAATAAGGATAAAAACAAATAATGGGGGAGATAAAGGACAAAAAATTCATTTGATTGAAATACTAGTGGTCTATGAAAGGGAAGCATGAGGGTTATGGGATGTATGAACTTTTTTTCTTGTTTCTTTTTATTTCTTTTTCTGGAGGATGCAAATATGATCATGGTGGTGAATACACAGCTATGTGATAATATTATATGCCATTGATTATATGCCATGTGTGGACAGCATATGTGTAAAGAATAGCTCAGTGGTTGAATTCTCACCTGACATGTGGGAGCCCCGGGTTCGATTCCCAGAGCCTGCATATGCAAAAAATTAATAAAATAAAATAAAGTTATTATGAGGAAAATCATTATTATTATTATTTTTTAATAATGATGTTATGTTCATGAAAGAATATTTTACTATTTGTACTATTAATAACAGTCATTTTCCACAAGGTTCACTTTATTATACAGTCCCATGTTTTATTCTCTAGCTTTCCTTCTAGTGATATGCGTGACCTTAATTTTCCTTTTCACACACATAATTCATCACTGTTAATTTCACTTACAATAATGTGCTACCATCACCTGTATCCATCTCCGAACATTGCCAATCAACCTAACTTAAAAATGCTGTACAAATTAACATCATCTCTCCATTTGCTATACACAATCTATTTTCTTGTAACTTATATTCTAGATTCTAACTATATGAGTTTGCTTATTATAATTAGATCATATTAGTGGATCATACAGTATTGTTCCTTTTCTTGTCTGCCTTATTTCATTCCATGAAATGCCATCAAAGTTCACCCAGGTTGTGATATGCATCAGGACTTCACTACTGCTTATAGATCATTATATTCCATTTGTATGTATGTAGCACATTCATTTATCCATTGGATAGACATTTGGGTTGCATCCATTTTTTGGCAACTGGGAATAATTCTGCTCTGAACATTAGTGCAAATGTCTTTTCACATCCTTGCTTTTAGTTCTTCTGGGTATATGGAAAGTCTATAAATCATCTCCTGGGAAACACAAAACATTTTCCATAGCAGCTGCACCAGTTTAAAATCCCAACAGCAGTGAATAAGTGTTTCTATTTCTCCATTTTGCCATTATAGTAGGTGTGAAATACTATCTCATAGTGGCTTTGATTCCACATTTCCTAATACCTAGTGATATTAAGCATCTTTTCATGTGCTTTTAAGCCATTGATATTTCTACTTTGGAAAGGTGACTGTTCAAGTCTTTTGCCCATTTTTAACTGTGTTGTCTTTTTATTGTTGAATTTTAAGATTTCCTTATGTATTCTAGATTTTAACCTTTATCAGTTTCCAAATATTTTCTCCCATTGAATAGGCTGCTTTTTCACCTTCTTGACAAATTCCTTTGAAGCATAAAAGTATTTAAATTTGAGAAGGTCACATTTATCTATTTTTTCTTTCAATGGTTGTACTTTGGGTATAAAATCTAAGAAACCATTACTACTACTAGATCTTGAAGATGCTTCCCTACATTTTCTTCCAGAATTCTTATGGTCCTGGCTGTTATATTTAGGCCTTTGGCCCATTTTGAGCTAATTTTTGATTAAGATGAGGTTGGAGTCCTTTTTCATTATTTTGGATATGGATACTCAGTTCTCCCAGCACTAATTGTTGAAAAGAGTGTTCAGTTCCAGTTGAGTGAAATTAGCAACCTTTTCAAAAGCCAGTTGACATCAGAGTGAGGATCTATTTCTGATCTCTCAATTCAACTCCATTGGTTAATAGAATTTACTGGCATATGGTTATGCTAGTACGATGCTGTTTTGATCGCCCCAAGTAGCCAAAACATCTTGAAAAAAAGAAAGAAGTAGGATGATACAACTTCCTGACTTTAAAGTATGAGGAAAATTATTACTGTTATCTTATTTAAAA